>CM058238.1:84696375-85000076 GCA_030180135.1 Orychophragmus violaceus | reverse complement strand
CTCGAGCTGAATTGGTTGGGCCTTGCCCCATCAATGAAACGATTGTCGACATAAAAAAAACTATATTAATATAATATGATTAAGTGAGAGAGAGAGAGAGAGAGAGAGAGAGAGAGAGAGAGAGAGAGAGAGAGAGAGAGAGAGAGAGAGAGAGAGAGAGAGAGAGAGAGAGAGAGAGAGAGAGAGAGAGAGAGAGAGGAGGAGAGAGAGAGAGAGAGAGAGAGAGAGAGAATATAATATGATTAAGTGTGAGAGAGAGAGAGAGAGAGAGAGAGAGAGAGAGAGAGAGAGAGAGAGAGAGAGAGAGAGAGAGAGAGAGAGAGAGAGAGAGAGAGAGAAGATGCCTCAATATTTTTAATATAGTTGATAGTAGTAAAGAAAATACAATGATGATAGATTCGATGTACCAAGTTGCCCCTCTGAATGAGTCGTTCTCAAGATTCAGAGGACCAGAGCCTTTGAGCATAATATACTCTCACTTTATAAAATCCAAATGATTCGTCATTCAATCCAAATTCTTAAACCAGTCCAAAAAAAAAATCCGAGATTTTCAGATTCGGATCTGAAAAAATAGATTTCAAAGATGAGGATATTTGATCTGAATCTACTTTATATATAATATTTCTAAAATACACAAATGTTTATCAAGGAATAAAAACTATTTTAAAATCTCTAAAAAATAATTATTTTATATTTAATTAATATTTTAGTTAGATTATTCGATTTAATTAAATTTAACAATTTTAGATGGATTTGGATGGATCCGAATATCTATAAATATTGGTGGATTTGGATCCAAATATCTTGAAATTTCAGGATATTCTATTCGTCTATTCGTGTTCGTCCCTATATTCTAGTAAAAAAGAAAGAAAAATATATCATAAGTAAATGGGGGAATTGCTTAAAATGCCCCCAAAATTGATTTTAAATAAATGTGTACCTTCGAAATTGAATCAAATGCAAAACTGCCCTTTCGGTCTTGTGAAATTACCGCGTTGTCCTTACGACCAATCAAAAAAACGTCAAACGCAATTACCATTATAACCTTTGACTATTTCAAACTTTTATGGATGTCTGAGACGTCAGACTCTAATAGAAGTCTGACACAAAATTAATTACTAAATTTAAATTTTAAAATTATTAAAAATATTTTGTCAAAACTTTTATATACATAAATTATATATAAACAATTTAGTAGTATATAAATTAAAATTTGATAAAATTGAGTCATATTAAACAATGTTAGTTAAGTATGCCTTAGAACATACTTTGTAATGGAACATAATGGAACATTTACATATAACTTACATATAACCTTAGGGTTAGTTAGATTCATTGTATTAGGAAATTCACCTTTGAAAAATTATATTTGCACATGTATGTTATAATGGTGATATAATTAACGAATTTGATGTGTCCTAGGTGTTTTGTTTAAATATTTTTCAATGTTAAGTGATAAATACTATATTTAGGGTTTATCAGACTTCTATAGAAGTCTGAATTTTGGGATTTCGTAAATACTTTGAACCAACTATACCTTAAATGGTTAAAATTGACTAAAGTTTATGTAATTTTAATTTACACATGTCCAAAAGTCCCATGTTTAATTTATGTATCCGAAATTTTCCTCAAAATATTTTTAATAATTTAAATTTCCTACTTAATTATGTATCAGACTTCTCGTACACGTACATAAATTAAACATCGGACTTTTGGACATATGTAAATTAAAATTACATAAACTTTAGTCAATTTTAACCATTTAAGGTATAGTTGGTTAAAAACACCATGTAGCTTGATCTATGCTTGACATATGAAGTTGGATATCATATTTTCATCTGTAGGGTTAGGCTGAGGGTTTGTGAATTTTCATCCATATTGTTACATTTGCATATACTGGTTAGGTTGTGACTATATTGAACGATTTTGATGTTTTTTATAAGTTTTCTATATAATATGATGGTATTTAAGTAGTAATTAGTAGATTTAGGGTATATTTAGGGTATATCAGACTTCCATGTTAATCTGATTAACGTACATGATTTTTCAGACTACCGAAGAAGTCTGACTAAACTCGACCAAATACTAAACCCTACTTGGGAATTTACACCATATATAAACAGAAGTTACCGACATTAGTTCGTAAAATTCATTATCAAACTTCTCTCTAAAACGGAAACACACTCCCTCTCTAAATACTCTCTAAATACCCTCTAATAACTCTCCGAGAACCCTCAGCCGCCACCGCCACCGACGTCGTCATCTTCTTCATTCTTGTAATTATCTCTCCTTTTTCGTCTCTCCTGACCAGTCCATACACCGCCGCCATCGTATTCTAAGCTCTTCGTTCAGCAAATTTTTGAGATCTATACGAAAGAAGTCATTTTTTCTTTGATCTTTGTCTAGATCTAAACAAATTTTGTTTTAATATATTTCTCGTATTAGATCCGTACGGTTTTGAGTTGGAGTTATCCCCTTTTTTATATGTACTTTGTACTTTGTCTAGATCTGAATAAAAATAGATATATTTTTATATATTTCTCGTTTTAGATCCATGGGATCCATACGGTTTTGAGACCGAATCATCCTCTTTTTCACATGTTTTTGTCTAGATCTGAACAAAAAATTGTTTTTTTATATATTTCTCGTTTTAGATCCATACGGTTTTGAGTCCCACTCATCCTCTTTTTCATATGTCTTTTATCTAGATCTGAACAAAAATAGATAGGTGCTAGGGCCCCTAGGTTCTATGCTTGAGTTAGACTCTATTAGAAGTCTGAAATTGGATTTGTTTTTGTTCAGACTGTTTTAGAAGTCTGACTTTTTACAATTGTTTTATGGTACGCAGGATGGGGCGATTCAGTCAGGTTCCAACCTCGCGTAGTAGTAGTTCATTCTCAACTTCCACATTTCGACAACGATCCAGTTCATGCAATGGATTCCCCAAGAAATGTTTCTGCGATCTGGACCCTGTCATGCGAACATCCACTACTGCCGATAATCCGGGAAGAAGATTTTTTGGATGTCGTAACTGGGATGTAATTGCCTTTCTCTTCTGTTTTGTAGCCAGTTTTATTTTGTTTTGACTTATTCGAGCTTATATTCGGAATTCGAAGATGATTGCATATTTAAAATGTGGCTGTACAGGTTGGTGGCTACCATATAATAAAGTGGTGGGATGAGGCTATGATGGAGGAGTTTCACGAGTTAAAGCTGCGTGTGGACCAAAATGGCGAACAAGTTGATTACATCTTCCTTTGTTATGCTGAAATTGACCGTGTTACCAACTTGCACGATGAGATCAAGAAAGCGCAGGCAGAGATAGCTCAACTAAAGGAGCTCTTGACTGAGAAACCATCTAGCCAGACAGTGTGTGGCGCCAAGTATGAGTATATGATGGTTGCTGGTGCTGTTATTATCGTCCCGATTATCTTGAGGGCATTTGGTTTCTTGTAATATAAGTCATATGTATCCAAGTACAATTTTATGTATTATAAGACGAATTTTATCCAATTTCATTCATCATCCAATTTCAAATATGCGAATTGTCCTCTTTTGAAGCTAATAAATACTATACTCTCAGACTTCATAAGAAGTCTGAGTAATAAATAATTTTCCTCAGACTTCGTATGGAGTCTGAATCTACAATAATTAGTTTTAAGACTTAAATGATTTTCCTCAGACTTCGTATGAAGTCTGAATCTACAATAATTAATTTTCTTCAGACTTCGCGTGTACATGACGACACGTGGCCTCTTGCATGCCCGGGAAATTATTTTTTTGTAAATTAAATGCGCGGGAGTTATGTAAAAAGGAGACGAAAAAAGCGCGGCAGTTACGTCTGCAGTAAAACCGTCCGATAGTGGTAAAACCGTCTCGTTTTAACTGCCGTTTTAACTGCCCCTTATCAGACATATATAAATATGATTTTTTAACCTTTTTCACAGTTTCGCAGGAAAGATAAAAAAAAAACCTATTCTCTCTCAAAGCCACTCAACCGACATCTTATACTTTTTCTGGGTATCGTTTCCAGATCTGGTTTCTCTCTGCTCCGCCGCTTATATTCGATGATAAGATTCATCTAAAACTTCTTCGGGGGAATTCTAAGTAAAACTATTAGTAATCAGACGGCTAATGGTGTCTGATTGTAGATCTCAGACCACATATGGAGTCTGATTACATCCTCAGACTGCATGTGGTGTCTGAATATCTCTCATACTTGCGCTGAGCTTTTTGTTTTTTCTAAATTCCAGATCTTGTTGGGCCCCGATCTTGTTTCACTCTTCTCCTCCGTCGTCTTCCTTCGACAGTAAGATTCCTCGACTCTTCTCCTCGACTATATATTTACATAACTATAGTAGCCAGACGGCATAAGATTTATGACTATGTAAGGCTGACTGCAAATGGCTTATGGCTAGTAGTATTCAGATTGTATTTTTTGTGTGGCCCTTGTTGTTTCAGGTTTTCGTTTTGGAAGATGTTGAATTCCCATAAAGGATGTTCACTGCCGGTTATGAACCGGTTCCGGATAAAAGCATACACTACTTTAGTGGAAGGAAAGATCTGGTAATTGATGTTAAATTAGCGCTGTTACCGGATGAATGGCAAGAAATCCTCGATTCAGAACTTGGGGTTTTTATAAGATTCCATGAACTGAATTTCAAATGGTGTTCAAGGATGGTGCACTATATGCTCTGTCTGCAGTTAGACTGCAAGAAGAAGTATGAGTTATGGTCTCTTCTCGGTGTTCAGCCAGTTAGGTTTTCCTTGAATGAGTTTCATGCCATAACCGGACTCAAGTGCGACTATATTGAGAACCTCGAGTACCCTGAAATTCATTATACCGATGAGATGAAAGCAATGTGGAAGCTTCTTAGGGTGGATTTCGATTTAGGCCCAAAATTTACGCAACTAATGGATTCTCTTACAAGATGTTCTGATTGGAACCTGCAACAATGGATATGGCTGGTCTATATAGCCATCTATGCAACCTTCATTGAGGCTCAACACTGGACAACCTCCACAAGGGGTGACATGGCCAAGCTTCTGCTGGTTCCAGGATCGATACAATCCTATCCATGGGGACGATTCGCCTTCAAGGTTCTGATAGATTCTGTTAAAGAGGCAAACAGAAAACTCGTGGATGGAAAAAATTATCAGATCAGAGGTTTTGCTGAGGTCCTAAACATCTGGATATACTGGGCATGTCCCGCTATGGAGACAACTTATGGAGAGCCCTTTCCGGATGCCCCAGACCTACCATTGCTGGCGTACCAGGGATCACAGAGTCGAAAGAAAGTCGACGAAACCTTACGCATACATGTATTTCTTATACTTATGAACTCTGACTTTTTATATCAGACTTCATACAAAGTCTGGCATTATGTGTCAGACAACCTGTGAAGTCTGATACATTTTTCCATGTCTCGTATGCTGTCTGACATTTTGATATTACAAATGCTTATATTTGTTTTGATATGTGACTTGTAATTTGCAGACCTGCGTCAACAACTTTGTTATCAAGAAATACGATGACATGTTTCCCGAGTGGGACAACCCTGATGAGGAGGACGACAAAGTTGAGAACATTGTGAAAGCAATGTTTGGACAGCTAGGGACTGTGCATTGGAGGTGGGGTTCTAAACACTGGAAGAGTGAAGGTGTGTTCAAGACCAAAGCTAAAGGTCCTGTTAAGCTTGAGATTAAGTCTGAGAAAGTTGCTGATGAGACTGGTGAGAAAAAGCGTAAGGTTGTGGGAGTCAAGAGGAAGTTGGTACAGGCTGTTTCTGATGATGAAGATGAGGAAGAAGAGGTTGAGGCAGTTAGTAAGAAACCTAGAGTAGGGAAGGCTGGTCCTAAGAATGGGGATGTTGTTCAAATGATTGAGGGTTTGCAAAAATCATTTGAAACTCGGATTGGTGTATTGGTAGATGTTTTCAACGAGGGTTTTCGTCTGATGGGTATCAGAATTGATGATCTTGCCAAGAATGTCCAGAGTTTGAAGAAAGAAAGTGTTGGAGTTGAACAGAAGGAGAAAGACCAGAAGAAAGATTCTTCTGAACTGAAGTAAAATGAGAAGAAGAAAGCTGCTACTGGAGGGAAAGGAAGAGAGAAGAAGAAAGATGCAAGTGTAACTGCTGCTACTGCTGATGAGATGAAAAAGGCTGGAGTTGGTGAGGATGAAGAAGATCCAGCTGAAGATCTTCAGGATCAAGATAAAGTAAAAGCTGCTGCGGTTGATGAAGAGGGAGGAAGAAAGAAGAAGTAAAGGCCTCAGAGGAACCTGAAGAAAGTTGTACTGAAGGTATCCGAACCTGAACATGCAGGGAAAGCAAAGCCCAAGAAACCAGCGGACAATTCCGCCAATCTCTCTAAGGCCACCAAACCGACTGCGACTGATGATGGGGTTAGTCTCCAAAACCCTCAATCTCTGGATACAAATAAGGAAAAGAACGATTGGCCTAAGAGAAGTAGCAGACTTATGAAGAAATCACTTGAGGGGAAGTAGCCTTCTCTTGCTTTATGAACATCCTTGATTGTAAACACATAAGCATAATCATATTTGTTTTTTTCCCCCTTGGTTCTTGTATTTGCTTTGAACATGGATTCCTGGCATTAGACTTATATTGCATTAGTTTGCTATGATTTTTAGTTGGCATTCAGCACATGTCAGACGTCTATGGAGGTCTGACATGTTATGTATTCTAGTTACCAGACGTCTAGTGAAGTCTGGTTCTTGTGTGAATTTTAGAGCGAACATTATGTTTAACATTAGTTGTCAAATTGTCTATGCAGAGTATACCCGAGAGCACAGATCCGAGTCTCCTGATCATTGCACAGTCGGCTACGGGAATAGACTTCGATTCTACGCGGATGTTTAAGCAGGACACTAAGCAGGCAGCAGCTGAAGTTTACATGCAAGCGAAGGCAACCCAGGTTAAACAGAAGGAGAAGGTGAAGACTCCAGTTAAACCTGTTGTCCAAGCACAGGTTACACCGAGATATGACCCTTGTGCTGCTATCACCAGGATGCAAGTGAAGGCGCTTAATGATTACAACAAAAGACAGTCGTATGTGTTGATACTCTACTTAGATTGTAAGTATGCACACCTAATCTCTTAACTCGATGTCTAACAAGCGTATTGTTCTTTATAGGGGTTATCCGAATAGGAAAGTGAACACATCACTACAATGGTATTACGATCTTCACACTCCAAAGGAATGGCTGCATGACACGGTCAGTATCACTCCAATGGTTATGAATTAAGAACTCCATTCCAATCTGGATGTATATTCAGACTTCCAAAGAAGTCTGGTTGTATATTCAGACTTCCATAGTTGTCTGGTTGTGTTTTATTTTATTTATATTAACACATGCTTGGCTTGATGTAGCAAATTGATGCGGGGATTGATCTGTTGAGGCTTCGCCAACACAGCCATCTGGAATGGTTCAGGAGCGAGAGGTTGTGTTTCATTGACACACTCCTTCAAGCCTTGTGGCGTCAACACTATCCAACTTTTATCAAGAGTGGTGCAGGAGAGAATGGATCAGCCGCAACTAGAATGTTTCCTGCTGGTTGTTTTGATTACTTCACTGGTGACCTACCACTATTCTGCAAATCACCTAAGGCTTGGGGGGGGGGGGGGGGGGTTGAATTGATTATATTTACACCGCACTGCACATTGGCGGAAATCATTGGGTAGCAATTATGATTTCTATCCCGGATAGGCACGTAACAGTATGGGACAACATCATTAATCCGAGGACTGATGAGTTGGTCGGAGCGGCAGTGGCACCAATCTGTGAGATGTTTCCTTATGCGATGCACATCTTGAAAATAGTGATGCTGATAGGTGGCCATACCCAATCGAACGTTACACCCACTCGATTGTTAGGAGCGACGATCTTCCTCAAAACCACCAAACATGTGACTGTGGAGTGTTCTGCTTGAAGTTCATCGAGTTCCATTCACTTGGAATGGAGTTTCCAAAGTATCTTTGTGATAAGAACATCAAGTCAATCAGGGACAGGCTAGCTTTTGACATAATGACTGAACTCAGGCGAACAGGTAAAGAGCAACGTACCGAGTATGGTTTACTAGACACCTACGCTGATAAATAGATCGCCTCTATCTTTTGGATTCCTAAACTATGGATTTCTTGCATATGAAATATCTATCTATTGTGGTTGTGAAAAAACACATGCATCTTTTGGCCTACTTTTGTGCTTGTTTTTAGTTATGTAACAAACTTAAGCACTAATCCTAGCTATGTTTATTACTACGTTTCTTAAAACAGAACCCAAACAATTGAGACAAGTTTAAATATCAGAGTTCTGAAATACATTACTACGTCAGACTTCAGTGACCCCCAAAAAATATCAGACTTCTGTAAACCCTAAAATTTATCAGACTTCACTGAACACGAACACATATCAGACTTCAGAAAACCCTAAATCATATCAGATTTCAACCATTTCTAGTCAGCTTCAGGTTGTGGACAATTAGGTTTTTTGTGTCCTGGTTGTTTGCAATTCGAACAACAATATTGCTTGTGTAGTTTCCGCGGTTTACTGCTCTTCTTCTTGGCGATTTCTAGCATAGATTGCCACCTCGACTTCTTTTGTCTTCCAGGCTTCCGCCTCTCTTCTGGCGGAAAGACACGCACGGTGTCATGATTAGCTTTGCCAGTAACATTCTTTGGTAAGATGTTGCGCGAGTATGCAGCGTACAAGTAGTCCGTTCTGTAAGATGAACATACAAGGGTAGAAATGTGTAGCTCAAGTTCCGGTGCAGCGCATATGGCATGTGAGCAAGGTATCTTTTCGTAATCCCAAACACCACATTCACACTTCTGATGTTCCAAATCGACAACACAATCCCAATGTCCTCCCTTAACAACGAACTTATACGTATCTACGCGTTCTGCCGTCATCATATCTGCATAATATTCACGAATAGCCAGCAAATATTCAACTCCTCGGCTAAATGTTGTTGAGAGACTCATTGCATCTAGCCGCCTTTTACAAAACCACGTCCTTAGTTTCTCTTGTATAAACTCTAAAAGGAAAGATATGGGATATCCTTTTGCCTTCTTAACTGCGGAGTTTATAGACTCATCAATGTTGCTCGTCTTTATGTTGTACCTGTATCCACCAATTTGAAAGAGGTTAACCCAAATAAGAATTAGAAAGTATCATAAAAACATTATGCTTTCAGACTTCTCCAGTCGTCTGGAAAAATAATCAGACAGCAAGAGAGGTCTGAGAATTGTATCAGACATCACTAGAAGTCTGATAACTATTGTCAGACAGACAAGTACCTGTCTCCGTTGAAATGCACGCTTGACCATAGACTCACATCCCCCTCCTCCAAGTAATCAGCAAGTTCAGGATTTACCGCTCGTAAGGAAGCCATGTTTCAGTCAAAATCGTAAATCGTATAAGCGTAAGCCGCGTTTTTCACCAAGTACAGAAGATGTTTTCCCCCGAACTTGGTAACTATGTTATTTTGTAGATGGTAATAGCATATCCCTCGCTGTGCCCAAGGGAAAACTGCTTCACACGCATTCTTGATCGACTCGCATCTATCCGAGACTATGACCAAAGGATATTGGTCTGAAATGCATTCTTTCAGTTTGGTGAAAAACCATTCCCACGAGTCATCATTCTCAGAGTCTACAATTCTGAAAGCCAACGGAAATATTTGAAAATTTTCGTCTTGTGCGGCCGCCACTAGCATAACACCGCCATACTTTCCATTAAGATGAGTACCATCCACCACAATGTCTCTTCTAAGAAACGTAAACCCATGTATATAAGCTCCAAATGCTATAAATAGATACTTAAATCTATTCTTCTCATCTAGCTCAAGAGCAGTTACTGTTCTCGGGTTGGTTTGCCTGATTCCATGCAAAAAAAGACGGCAGTCTCTCGTACCCATCTTCCGTTGTTCCTCTCACAATCCTTTGAGCATGTAATAATGCTTTGTATGCGGTTGTGTAGCTCATCCTAATCCCAAAATGCTTCTTCATTGATACTTTGACATGCTTTGGTGTTATCCCCTCAATTATACCAAAACATTCAGTAAACAACCAACCAATATAAACTGGAGTATAATGTTTGCGCGTAGACATCCGGTCCGCCATCGAACATGAATGTGTTTTTGAATAGATCATCACCCAGTACTTGTTTGGTTCGCTCTTCACACACGCTCGAAGCATCCACTTGCATCCTTCCACACGAAATTTAGCCACAAAACGTGTCTTGTCAGACTTCTTTGTCCTAAATGCGAATTTCTTCATTATCGCCGTCAAACGTAGCTCTGATATTAGGTCTTTCTTGCTATCAAAACACTTATTGAGAATGATACCCTCAGATAAGTCCCTTTTGCGAACACTCTGATTACTCATACCCTCCAACTCATATTTCTTATAATCTTCATCTTCTTCCACATCTACATCTTCATGTTTCACTTTCCCATATAGGGTATAATCAGCATCGTCATGGTAAGCCCCAGCGTGTTTCACGAAAACATTCTCAGGCACATCCAAGTTACCAACACCATCATTACCACCACCACCACAAACAAAATCCTCCGAGACTGAGTCCACATCTTCCTCATTCCAGTCTTCTTCTTTGTCATCTTCGTCTACATCTTCAGCTTGATATTTGTCATCATGATTCACAGCATCTTCATCATCCATACCGGATCGGCTCGAGACACATAGACGGATTAAATGCGTATTAGCTAACTCAACCATGCTCCTTACTTGCCTATCATTTGTGACATAAACCGGAGGGCTATCCGGATCCATTTGTTTCAAGAGTACTTCCGGCAATGAATATGATAACTCCACCAGCTCGGTTTTTTTGTCCAGCATATAATCATCTTGTACCATCTCAACAAGTTCTTGATGTGTAGATCCATCACACAGAGTGATAAACCGCCCTCCTTTGAGCTTATCAACCACAAAATGCCAAATCTGATCTCTAACAACCCATTCACCAAAATTAACAGGTAACTGAACCATTATCTGTATAAACAACATTAGAGATCTTTTGGGAAAAGCCAGACTTTTTTGTGAAGTCTAATGCTATTAGCTACAGTGCCAATATTATTCAAAATTTTATTTAAAAATAATTACCATATATAAGAATGTAAAACTATCGCAGAAGGAACATAGAACACTAACACACATTTATAAAAATTAAAGTCAACGAAATTAATCACAAATTATGCATTTTAAAAGTTTGAAATATTTCAGACGTCTATAGAAGTCTGATGTTAATGCAACCAGACGTCTATGGTAGTCTGAAAAAGAGGGTATTTTTGCAATAGATTTTGAAATGCCAGACAGCGGATGAAGTTTGAAACCAATCAGACAGCGTAAGCAGTCTGCTTTGGAATTTTTAAATCTTTTTGTCATACAGCTCAAGAAGTCAGAAAAAGGGTAGTTTTGCAATTGATTTTGAAACGTCAGACTTCTCACAGAAGTCTGATAGTTATCAGACTTCAGAAAGAAGTCTGAAGAAAAAGTAGAGGGTAGTTTTGCAATTGATTTTGAAATGTTAGACTTCTTCGGAAGTCTGATATCTCTCAAACTTCTTCTGCTGTCTGACAAGTCTTTCAGACAGCGAGTGAAGTCTGAAGAAAAACATCGCATTTTCGAGCGTTGACCAAAATTCAATTGTTCAGATATCTATAGCCGTCTGACACAATTTTGGAAATTCAGATGTCTATAGCCGTCTGAAATTATTTTTCTTATTTTCAGACAGATTTACATGTCTGACAATTTTTTCGCTTATTCTGCTCAACATCTGGAAATTTGGGTCAATTGCAGTTTCTACCCCCCATTATTTTCAGACAACGGATTCCGTCTGACAAAAATTCAAGAATCGGTCAATTTCTTGCCAGACTACATCAGAAGTCTGACAAAAAAAAAACAAATTTGAATCAATTGCAAAACTACCCTCTTTTTATTTGGACTTCTTAACGATGTCTTTTTTTCTAAAGAATTTAACATACTTCTATGGAGGTCTGGCAATTAAAAGTCAATTGCAAAACTACCCACTCGTTGACCATATTGAAGCTTACGAAAAGATGCAGACTACAATTCGGATCTGAAAATCGACGATATAAAAATGTTCTTACCAATGTCCGATTTCCGTTTGTTTTTAGCCGCGTCGATTCCCCAGAACGTCTAATATCACCGAAAACCCCAAATCTGAGACGTGTTTTGCTGTTTTTATAAGATGATAAACGATTTCGCTACTTTTGAATCGAAAAATATCGAAAAATCCCACAAAATCAAAGGGGAAAAGAGAAATCGGTGAGGAGAACGTCCGAGCTCAGATTCTTGACCTTTAATTGAGCTTTAATGGTGAAAAAACGAGGTGGATTACACATTAACTCATCGGTGATGGTGGGTGTCGTGGTTGTTGAGCATTCATGGCGATGACATTTTCGTGAATATCCAAAATAATTTTGGGTCCTTCTGTCTTTTGATTAAAATATCAGACTTCATATGAAGTCTGACGATGGCATTCCTGTGAATACCCAGATTAATAAGGGAATATATTAGCGATGGAGAGGAAGGAGAAAGCCGAAGGTATAATCAAGGTTAACTTCAATTTTGAGGGCATTTTTGCAATCGCTATGAATGAAAATTGATATATGGAGTACTAGTTTTGAAAATGATTGTCAATGAGAATTGAATGAATTTTCCAATAAATAAGAAATATTTTTTGTCCATTTTGTTTTCTTGTACCATGTAATATTGAGACGAAGAAACAAAGTTTGGTTAATAAATATGTGAGTCTCTTAATTAGCTATTTTTTTCTTTCTTTCCTCGAGTATATGTAACTTACATCCTCGCTAAATAATTCAATGTGTGGTTAGATGAACGGGAAGAGATAAAGTTAAGATGCATGTCTCCATGAACAGATAAGGTGACAAGAGGTCTCCGAAAATACCAAACGCTTCCACAACAGCAAGCTTCCGTCCTATCTTTTGCCTCAACACCGTTTATAAAGTGATTGCAAAGTTGCTGGCATCTAGACTCAAAGGGCTGCTCTCGCAGGTTATTTCTCAGCCTCAATCTGCATTTATTCCGGGAAGGCTATTATCGGAGAATGTTTTACTAGAGACAGAGATAGTTCATGGATACAACCGGAGAAATATTGAGAGAAGTGCGATGCTTAAAGTTGATCTCAGGAAATCATTTGATTCTGTCCGTTGGGATTTTATATTAATGGCGTTGACTGCCATAGGGGTTCCGATAATATTCAGAAACTGGATAGAACAGTGCATTACTACTCCGACATTCTCTGTTTCGGTGAACGGGAAGACAGACGGCTTCTTCAAGAGCAACACGGGGCTTCGTCAAGGGGACCCCTTGTCACCTTATCTGTTCGTATTGGCAATGGAGGTCTTCTCGGCTCTCCTAGCGTCTCGTTTCCAAGCAGGTTACATGTCTTATCACCCCAGAACGGCAGAGCTAGACATATCTCATTTAATGTTCTCCGACGAGGTCATGATATTTTTCGATGGGGGCTGCTCCTCTCTTCACGGAATTTGTGAAGCACTTGATGATTTTGAAAGCTGGTCGGGACTTCATATGAACAGAGAAAAGACCCAACTATATCACGTCGGTCTGAGCCAAATGGAATCCTCAACCATTCAAAGGTTTGGTTTCCCCGTTGGCTCACTTCCGATTAGATACCTTGGGCTGCCTTTGATGTCTCGAAAGCTGAAGAGTATCAGGGTACGAGCCACTGATACAGCATATCTGACAAAATGAGAAGCTGGAGCTCACGAGCTCTCTCCTTCGCTGGGAGAGTGCAACTTATAAAGTCAGTTATATCTGGGATTGTTATCTTTTGGATGTCTACGTTTCTTCTCCCAAAGGGGTGCATTCGGAAGATCGAAAGCCTCTATACACGGTTCATTTGGTCGGGACAGATAGAGATGAGTAAGGGATGTAAAGTCTCTTGGGCAGGAGGGTGTTTACCAAAGGAAGAGGGTAGCCTCGGGTTAAGAAGGTTTGGAGTTATGGGCAAGATGGCACAAGAGACATCACTTAAGCCAGGTTTGTTTTTGGTCTATCACTGAGACAAGAGCTATGCCGTGGAATTGGATTATGCTTCTTCGCTTAAGACCCCTTGCAGAAAAATTCATCAAAGGTATCTTGGGCAACGGCAGGAAGCTGAGCTTCTGGTCCGATAACTGGTCAAAGCTAGGACCACTAATCAAACTAATGGGCTCAAGTGGTCCTAGAGAATTCGGACTTTCTTTAGAGGCAAAAATAGCAAACGCTAGCAGAGATGGCCAGTGGCAGGTTCTCATCGTCAGCAACATGGGAAGCCATAAGGCCTGCTGCACCCACTGTCCCTTGGAATAAAGAAGTTTTGTTTAAAGGAGTAGTCCCAAGGCATGGCTTTAATATGTGGGTTGCAAATCTGAACCGCCTCCCAACTAGAGCTCGCCTAGCATCATGGAACCCTGCGATCACGCCGACCTGCTGTTTTTGCGCCACCTACAACGAAACGCAGGACCACCTTCTGCTTAGGTGTGACTATAGCTAGCCAATCTGGCGAATGGTTCTATGCAAACTGACGCCAAACCAGCTCATTCATATATGTGTACGTATATGTAATAAATGAACGGTCGAAACATCCGAATGGTACAAAACACATCTTTAAACTAATCTAAGTTAGTTAAGTACAATATTAGAGGATGATTATGTCAAATAGCTGTCGCTAATTGCACTGCCAAGTGCAAATTGCTAAGATATACTAACAGTTAGACAACCAGGGCAATATTATGTCGGTTCTATCCATGCTAGTATATTTATTATCGAATTAGTATTGATCGAGTGAATACCCTTTATCTTTGCTTATGATATACGCCATCATTCATATGTAACAACATTCCTTTAATATGTTATCTCTCTCAGGTTAATCAGATAAGTTGGAAAACATAGACATATATGAAATAGTTGAACCCTTTTTCCCACATAGCTACTAGCTGTACATGAATCTGGATTACAATATTTTAGTCATTTAAGTGTTGAGGTCCAACAAATGTTTGCAGCATCCTAACTTGGGATCATGTTATTTGTTGCTGATCACCCAAATACTGATCTTAGTTCTCGATTTTATATATTGGTTGTTCGTTTGTCTGCGACTGGCAATTACGACAAATTGTTATTCGTTTATTTGCCGTAATTACTAGCCGAAGTTGTCAGTGTTCAGCCACAACTTCTTGCGGTTCAAATGCACGAAGCTGCAGTTGGATATTGATAGTTGTGGCATTTAAACGAACAATAATTTGTTGCAGTCGTCAATCAAAACCGCTAGCGATTAGCAAAAGAACATGATTATACCTTTTTGTTAATACTGATATATATATATATATATATATATATATATATATACTTAGCAAACGTATATGTGATCTAATAATTGGTGTTTTGTATGATATGCTTACATTATACTTGTATGATCTAATTATTGGTATATTGTATAATATGCTTTCAGTATAGTTCTATGTATATAGTATGACTGTTCGATAAGTGACTGATTTCCCCCCCTCTAATAATGTCTCTTTTAATACAAATACACTTTTTCTTTTGTTAATAATATAATACCTTTTGTCAATAATATAAGAACAATTACATGATTCATGACTAACAGAGGGTTGAATCCGGATATTCAGTGCCAGCTTAATGATATAATTTTAGTTACATGATAAAAGTGGCTAATTCACATTTAGTAATAAGCTTGTTAATTATACCATCTCGATGAGGAGATATGCCTATGAACGATGTCGATGTTAATTGTGTTAAGTTAGATGAAAAAGTTGCGAAACTGCGAGTAAAATAAATGATTTAAGAAAACTCTATTATGGATACATCATACATCCAACGATTCTTTTGTTACAAAATAGAGGAACCAAAAAGGCTTTCTCTATGTATGTTTACTACAGAATCGAACGTAGCAGATGAAAATAAGGTTCACCGCACCGGATCATTACCCTCTTCCCCTAATCTCCTCCTCTCAACTAATCAAATCACTGCTTGTTGTTGTTCAAGAGAGCTGCTCGTAGCTCCGCTGGGTCAATCTCGTTGAAACCGGTTTCCGGTCTGTAATAACCGGTTTGGGGTCTGGAATCCAAGCAATCTTCTGGTTCGATTCTTCCACTCCCTTCATCTTCTTCATCACCGCCGAAACAACGGCTCCACCTTTTCCACCGCTCGGTTGCGCCGCCGTGGCCGCATAACCGCGTCTGTTAACAAAAGAAACACAAAACGGTTATGCGGATATTTTGTGTTTCTTTTCGACAACGTTTGTTATGGGTCTCTTCACTTGCCAAAAACGACTGCGTCAATTATGGCTTTTGACCCATAATTAGCTTTGCTTTTTTCATCAATTCTTTTGTTTTTTTGGTCAACTTGCTTTCTTCATCAAGTCAAATTAGCCTTTTTGCTTAATAAAACATCTTTAATTACAATGGGTTTTGTTATGGATTGTGAAAAATAGTAGCTAAAAGGTTGTTTTATTGGGATGCCCAAAAATACCATTGTTCTATGGAAAAAAAAAATTAAAAATAAATCATATAATTTACATTTGTCAAAAAAAATATTCAAACTTTTAACATTTCATGAAAAATATTTAAACTTTTAACGTTGCATGAAAAATATTCAATGTTATTTTTACCTTTTAGTGTCTAATAATATCAATGGTATCTTAACATAAGGGAAGTTTTATGGTTTCGTAGGTTGGTTATCTTTTAAATACTTCTATTTTCAAATTTCATTATTTTGACATATAACTTTAACTATGGTTAAGTTAGTTTGTTAATAATTTTTAAATTCGATGTCAAATAACAAAATTTGAAAGTTGGAGTATTTAACAGACAACCAAAATGTTGAGTATTTTTTAGACAACATTAAACGTTTGGATATTTTTTCTGGTAAATGTAATATACGTCAGATATTTTTAAAGTTTTTTTCCCTTTTACCATTATGTAGATTTTAAGTTATGCCCATTGTCGAAGTTGGAGGTGAGTTTAGCACCATCTTTTAGTCCGGTCCACAGATCGATTCGTTAAGCTCAAGTCAAATTATCAAATTAATCTATGTCAATGTTCACCTTCAACAATTGGTGTTATCTTTGGAGATTTTGAGTATCTTCATACGATAAAAGGGAGATGCAAGACCAATAAAAAAGATAACCACATGATTAAAATCACGAGCAATATGAAAACAACAAGAGCAAAAAGTATGGGAGGGACAACCACAATCTTAAAGATGCAGAGCCAGCAAAAAATGTATCAACCGAATTGCAAAAAAAGAGTCAATATCCGACCAATCAATAAACAAAAATGTGACAGTGGAATCAAAATGATCTCCTTCTAAAGGAATTCAACCGAGACAACTCTCAATTAGATTGATAAAGCACGTCAACATCAATAACAACAACCTTCAAAAGGTATAAATTAAGTCTTGTTCTTCAAATGTCCTAAATTTTAGCTTCACTCAACAAAATAACTGTAGATCCATTTTATTAGTGATATAGGTATGTGCACAATGTTAAGTGAACCAACTGAGAAAAGACATACTAGTAAAAAAAACTCATCCATATATGCAAATGGAAAAACACCTTTAAAATATATGACGCGAATTAAATTTGCCAGAAAATACATAAACATTAGTGTTGTCTAGAAAATACCCAATATGTTTTTGGTTGTTTTTAAAATACTTAAATTTTCAAATTGTTGCTATTTTTACATTAAGTTTTAACCAGGGTTAGATTAACTTTTTAACAGTGGCTAAAATTTGGTGTTAAAATAACAAAATTTAAAAATTGAAATATTTAAACGACAATCAAAATAACGTTAAGTAATTTTTAAACAATGTTAAAAGTTTATATCTTTTTTGGCAAACGTAATTTACGTCAGAATTTTTAAAAAAAATTCTCATGTTTTATTGGGGTTTTCTTAAAAATATTTAAGAGTTTTATACAATTTTAAAAGTTAATTATACTGGTAAAAAATGTTACATATCAAATGGTATAGATAATTCATAAAATAAATATTGATTCTTATTTTTTTCTTAAAATATTTAACTTTAAGAAAAGGATAAAATAATTTCTTTTTAAATGTTTTCATAGAAAAAACAACTTTAAGAAACATATGGAATAATTTCTTTCAGCTTAGAACAAAATTTAAAATTATCACCTAATTTTTTAGTCGAACTATTTGAGTGAAAACGTTAACAAAATGATTTTTCTGCTGTGAATTTAAAAATGAGAATCTAAATATTTCATAATATATTATATTTAGGCGTAATAAAATGGAGAAGAGAGATAGTGAGTTTTGGGAGTGAGAGGAAGAATTGAAATCACTTCTTCATGTAGTAATTATAATTAGTGTCATTCACCTCTTGTATAATACCTATTTATAATATTATATTTAGTCGGTCAAACTAACCGACATTACAATAATATCTTTATTAAATTATTAAACGGATAATCATATATGATATTACCTAATACTCTTCCTAGTTAAAAAGCTTATCATAGAAAAATTCAATGGGATAAAAACCATGACAAGGAAAAGAGTACAATGACGAAAATTCTTCCTTGGAAAACGATCTTCATAAATCTCGTAAACGGCGCATTCTGATATGTTATATATGTTTCTTGAATATTGTAGTGGGAAGCACCTTCGTGAATAGATCTGCTGCATTGTCACTTGAGCGGATATACTGGATGTTCACTTCTTGATTTTTTTCGAGCTCTCGAACATATGAGAAAAATCTTGGGGAAATATGCTTTGTTTTATCGCTCTTGATATAGCATTCTTTGAGTTGAACAACACATGCAGAATTGGCTTCAAATATTTTCGTTGGTTATTTGTTCGTGATGTTTCCGTTACCTTCTTGTATATGATGAGTCATAGGTCTCAACCATATTATTCTCAACATGCCTCATGAAGTGAAATTGTCTCCGCATAATTTTAAGAAGTGGCAATAAGAGTATGCTTCTAAGAACGCCACGAGATCACATTTCCTCCCATTGTGAAAAGGTATCCGGTTTACGATCGATCTTTATGCGGATCAGATAAATATCATGCATCTGCAAAACCAACTAGACCAAGCGCATAATTTTGAGGATAATATGATCCCAAGTCAATTGTACCTCGGAGATAGCGAATGATAAGTTTTATCCCTGTCCAATGTCTTTGCATAGGAAATGAACTGTATCTTGCAAGAAAATAGTAAATGCTATATCGGGTCTGGTTCAATTTGCAAGATACATGAGTGCACCTATAGCACTCATATAAGGTATTTGTGGACCTAATATTTCTTCATTATCTTCACAAGATCGAAATGGATCATTGTCAATATTAAGCGATCTATTGACAATTAGAGTATTCAAATGATTTTCTTTATCCATATTAAAACCTTTTAACACCCTTGTGGTGTAATTTGATTGATTTACAAATATACCATCTTAGAAATGCTCTATTTGATTCCAAGACAAAATTTTGTCTTTCCAAGATCTTTCATCTCAAACTCTTCTTTCATATGAGTTCTTGCATCATCGACTTTCTTTTGAGTTCAAGTGATGTTCATGTCATCAACATAAACAGCAATGATCACAAATCCTGATGAGAATTTTATTATAAATACGCATCACATTGTCCATAAATCTTTTTTTCGGCAAAAATTCGCTTAAGCGATTATACCACTTGCATCCGGATTTTTTTAATTCTTAAAGTGATCGTTGTAATTTGACCGAATAAATATTTTCAGATTCTTCATGAATATTTGACTCTTCTGTGATTTTAAATCCTTTTGTAATTTTCATATATATGCATTATCTTGTGATTCATATAGGTATGCAATCACAATATCCATAAGGTACATATCCGAATTTTTAGATGTTGTTAGGCTTATCAAGTACCTAAATGTGATTGCATCCATAACTAGGGAATATGTTTCATCATGATTAGTTTCTGGTCCTTGTGTCCCAAGTAGGGTTTATATCTTGTGACATCATTTTTTCTCATCATTTTCAGCATAAAACCCATTTTACCCAATTGTCATTATATCGTCATATGTAATAACAATATGTTCGAAGATATTCTCTTATTGAGGGGTTCATTCATTTCCAATGGCTTTTAGTCATTTCTCCCAATCAGACCGTTTCTAGCACCTCGATACAGACCTTAGATCTAGATCATTATTTTATGGTCAACTATAGAAAAAGAGAACATCCTATATACATCAATTATTTCACTTCTTTTTTTTTTTTTTTTTTTTGACAACAATGGTAATAAGAACCTAAATTTCTAATCCCATGATGGCGGCTCCGGTCCAACATGAAAGCTCCAATCAATTATTTCACTTCTAGCCAATAATTTTTCACTTTAGGCGAAGTAAATGGAATTCTCATATTTTTCTCCATCATGTTCGTCTTTTAGACGAATCTCCCTTTATCTTTTGAAATAACTTACGTTTTACAAGGTTTATAACTTGGGATGCTTGAGGAAAATCTTGTCTCTCCAAAGCCTTTTATCTCTCAATTTACTTTTATCAAAATTGCTACAACTTTTCATAAGTTTTACTATAATGCAGTTTCTGGAAACATATATCATTTTGGCCAATATTTCTCTCTACACTCATTTTCAGAGTGGAGACTCATATTCTTCGTTGTCTCTCTACACTTTTCTTCGGAGCGTAGAATCATTATATTCATTGTATTTATACGCTCATATTCGGAGCAGAGATTCATGATTCTCATTTTCTCTGTACGCTTAAGTGCATAGCGAAGATTCATGTGCGATATATCATTCATATTGTCGACAATCGTTTCTGTCTTTGGTTCCATATTTTTATTCGTAATGACATGGTCAATCATGATCTCTTTATCAATATCATTGATTTTATACAGCTAGATGATCTTGTTGTTAATTACGTCAATGGTCTCATTACTCCTCTTGGGGAGTTTAATCCTCTTTTTAAATAATCACTTGCTCTCTTTTTTCTCTCGAGAATTTTCTTTATCTTTGGAACCAAAAGGTCTATCACGTTCTTCACGTGCCATAGACACACTATTATTATTGGAGCATTCCCAGCTGCGATATAAGATTTCTTTGATCTTCAAGTTTTTTTTTTCATCTGTACGAGGATCGTAATGAAATCTCATCCATCAGCTGTTTATTTTTATAAATGTTTTTGCATTAGATTGAAATATATATGAATAGTGATCCTTTAAATCTTTGAACCTCAAATTAACAGCCATTTGTTCAAGGATTCCAACTATTCATGATTCTCTTTATAGTGATGGGAGAAAATTCTCACCAAAATGATAATAAGCCAATCTTACAACGAGCACATTTATGAGTGATAGCTCAACATTATTAGAGAAGGATTATACATTTCATCCTATCTGAATGTTACTTCTATTCGGTGTGGAAATATATACTTCACACCAATGAAGTTTTTAAATAAGAAATATATATGATCTCCAACCATGAATCAATGACATGGGATATATATTTATTTTAACTCATTGGCCTTATATGTATAATCATTACTACATGTAAAAATTCATGTTTCATGCTAAAACATGGAGATTAAATTTCACCAT
Source organism: Orychophragmus violaceus (assembly GCA_030180135.1). NCBI lineage: Eukaryota > Viridiplantae > Streptophyta > Magnoliopsida > Brassicales > Brassicaceae > Orychophragmus > Orychophragmus violaceus. The sequence continues at coordinate 84,978,418 of CM058238.1, read as the reverse complement.
AATTGGTTACTGCAATTTCTTGCACTTGCTTTATAAATAAGCTCATTTTGAATATGAACATAACCATTTGTATGTTCTACTTTATCTCAATCGACATACAATAAGTGACAAATTGTGTAATGTGAACTCACCAGAATGATCAAATATGGGATGTCAATTTACCAAAATTATCAACTTACTGTCGATGTGAGATTTTTTAATCCTCCCCCTCGAGTTGATAACTCTTCCAGAATATCCATCTCGAATGAATTCTATTCTAGGATCATCAACATAACCAACTTTGGTCATGCATTATTTTCTCTGATCCTTTTTGAACTTCCACTTCGCGTGATTAGTACGAGGATCAAGAGAAGCCATAGAGTGTATACACTAGGTGATATCATTTGGTGATTCTCTCAATCCTCCCCCAAAGCCATGGAATTCACTTTCATCAAGCTATCATACGCAATGCGCTATTTCAACCAAAATAGTGATTTGGCCAAAATCCATATGATTCAATCATATTTATAATCTGGAGGACATCATTGGCACTCTTCCAACGCATGTTTCCTCTCGGATGTAATGCAAATATTTTCAATGCCATTTATTATCTATTCCTGCATATATCTCCAAAACTTAACAAAATTCTGTAGATTTTAGGGGAATATAAGATTTGGTTCCCTTTAGCATTGAAAACCGGGTCATCCAAAATTTTTATGATTTTTTTTCATTACCAATATGGCACACACACTTTCGGAGGAGTCCTTTATTTTTGAGACAGGAGAAATATCGTCTATAATGCGCGTTGTAGCATTATTTGCCATACTGATACCTCCATCATGAATCCAAATGCATGACGACATGTCATATCAATCTAAGTTCTTTGTTGACATTTCTGGATTAACAAGAAAACTTGCGAGTATTATGACATAGGCTATTAAGAAAAGTATTCAATCGAGACGAAATCGGTTTAATATCGTTCCTCTTGTCTTATGTAATTTTCTATACATATTGGTTGAACATTTTGGCATACAACATGTACATATCTATTTTCATGTTATGCCAAACATGTAACAAACATTCTCGTTTGTGTTTTCATTACGCAACTTTGCGTTTAACTTATGAGACTGTAATCTCTTTCCACGTCCATGTCCACCACCTTATTCTTAAGCGACCACATGATTTACCATGTCGGCATTCTCGTCATCGAAAATTATTAAAATTACTGGTTGTTACGACATTCACTTTTGATAATGAAACTTTTGAGAATGGAGTCAATCCAGTTGGACGAGCCTGATGATTAATTATCTTTTAAACCATCATGTAAATGATGACGTAAAAGTATCATCACTCGATGTTATTTCGACATACAATATTAAATTTTGACATAATAGTTACATGAATAATAATAAAGACATAAAGTATATACCGTAATGAAAAAATTATTTCATCCATGTGATTTAGAGGAGGCATAGCCTACGACTCAGTTAAGGAGTAGGCACAGCCTACGGCTCGGTTAAAGAGGATGCATGACCTTCGAATCTAGAGATAATTTGATGTAAATCAAGCATAATTTAAAGAATCATCTCAGAATGACTACATCCATGTGATTTTTTTTAAATAATATGATAAATTTAAATGCATAAATTTATACGCATAAATATAAAAGCAAAATTTAAATGCATAATTAAAAAGAGAAATTAAAATAATTGAGAAAACAGTGCCTACCATAAATTTAAGGAGGAGGCATCACTTCTCACTCTATAAATATGGTCTGAGGAGACATAATCTACAATATGATCATGATCGTGGAGGTATAGCCTACTATAACGATAAAGAGGAGGCTTAACCTACCATTCCATAAATATGATCTGAGGAGACATAGTCTTTCATATGATCATGATCGTGGAGGCATAGTCTACCATAACAATAAATGGGAGACTTAACCTACCACTCCATAAATATGATATGAGGAGACATAGTATACCATGTGATAATGATTGTGAAGCCACATCCTACCATAACGATCGATTCGAAGAAGGCAATGACTATCTTTTCGTAATAATATATAAACATAAATATAAAATATATAGATTTTTTCGTAAAATAAATTGGTCATAACTAAACCTCACCTTTTTGGTATATGAACGGATCGAGAAACAATCGTGCTAATAACATGTTGTGAATTTATAAATAAAAATATAAATATTCCATAATATTATATTTAGGTGTAATAGAAGTGGAGGAGATAAATGGAGAGTTTTAGGCGTGAGAGGAAGAAATGAAATCATTTCTTCATGTTGTAATTATATTAGTGTCATTCACCTTTTATACAAGGACTTATTTATACTATTATGAGTCATTGTTGGTCAGACTAAACCAACTTTACAATGATATTTTTATTATATTATTAAATGAATAATTATATACAATATTATCTAATATTATCTAGGTACTTTAGGAGAAAAGGAGCATAATGCTAATTGCGAAGGATTTAATAATTAACGCTAATCAACACATGGACTACACAAACCGAGCTAAAGATGGCTCTTCATCATCTTTTCTGGCGATGCGTGGGGGATTCTTCTCGGAGCGGCGGAACGTGGTTGGATTTTCTCATTTTCGCCAGATCCGTCAGCCATAAGCCTTCGAGCTGCCTGAGGACGCGGAAGTGGAGGCAAGCGCAGGGCGAGGCGGAGCGGGCAGATCTGAGAGCGATTTTGTCGGCGAAAAGGTTGGAAGGAAGCGTTGCTAGCTGAGAAGATGTCGTTGAGGTGTTGGCCACACCGAGACGACTGCGGTGGTGGCTGGCTGATCCGTGCCTAGTTGCATGCCGACTCCACCAGAGAACTCTAATCAGCCGGAAGCGGGGAGTTCTTGAGTCGACTGGTGTGGATAGGCTACTCGATTCGGGAAATATGGCGGAAGCGACGGCGCCATCGGAGCTTAGCCGGGAACGGCTCTACCGGGTGAGTCCGGAGGATTCCTGCGATAGATTCGCTTGTCGGGAGTCTCGAAGACGTGGTCTGGAGTAGCGTGCTCGGAAAGGCGAAGGGAGTCGTATCTCCGCAAGCTGGGAAGAGCGTCTCTGGCGCTGCACAGTTTCACGGTCTCACATCCACCGGCGGCGGATCGAAACCGGTCTGGCCTTTAAGTGTGGCGGCGTTTTTAGTTTTCGTTTGCATGTTATCCGGTTTAGAGAAACTCCATCCGATTATTTAGGTCTTTTGGTTTTACTTTGATTTGGTTTGTATATAGCCGGTTATCGCCCGATTTGGGATTAGTTTACTTAATTTTTTTTTTTTAAAACATATGGACGTGTGTAAGGTAGTCAAAGTGAGTTTATGTGTGTTTAGCATGTCAAGATGGCATTTGGTATTTATTCACAAGAGAAGAAGGTGATGGCAGTAGTTAAAGTTTCCTATTTGTGTTGTAGAATAAAACTTCAGGGTATATAATAACAATATTAGAATTATCAGGTTTGGGAACCTCCTCCTTTATCGTGTGTCTTTATTAACTTCCTATCTTGTACGATCAAAACTCAATGCGATTCCGATTGACTTAGAACTATAATCCGATTTCATCGAACACCTTCTACTAAAATAAATCGCAAATGCAGAAAATGTAAAGAACATAGAGTAATCTAGTTAAAGCGCACAAAACGCGACCCTACATTTGGCAGAGACTTTGCTCAGAATTCACTAAAATCAAATTGGTACAAGCATCGCCGGAAAATACAGAGCCATTCTGAATCTCTCACCTGAAATCTCGCTTCTCTCTATTATCTCTCACCCAATGTATCTCTCACCCGAATTGCAAAGAATGAACGCTCAACCTAAGAAAGACAACTACCCAAGATATTTATAACTCTCTCCAAACTCAACAACCTCGAAATTGAAACTAAAAGTTAACAGCTCCGATACCACTGCAGCAGCTCTTGTTGACTCTATCTTTCTTGGCGTTGACTACAGTTGCATAAAGGCTTCACTTGAAACGGCGACGATTTGATAAGCTATCATAAACCTAAACCGGATTTCTATTTATTGATTTTACAGCTTCCAAATCCAGAACCGGATTAACTAATTTCCAACGGTCATTTTATTCAAATCGTTGACAAACTCCACCTTGAAAAAATGACCTTTAACTTTTCCTTAGATGAACTCCAAATTTCGATTTCTTGTCTTCTAATTACTCAGAGACACTAAGCAAGCTCAACAGCTTGTTGAGCTTACTTATGGGTAGAACTTTTGTGAAGATATATGCATGATTGTCATATGTATGATTCTTCCACTACAAGAAATTAAGGTATTTATAGCAGTAGAATATAGCGTTCTATGCTTTTCTGCTATAATAAATATTATCATTTTTTATATAGCATTTTTAAATGTGTAAACGCTATGTTTGTGTGTTCGAATTTTAATTAGAGTAACGCTTTTAGATCAATGTAGTATATATAGCACTAATCACCACTTAAACGCTGTATAATGTTAAGGCGGAAAAACTAAAAATTACCTGCTACTTAGAAAATTTTTTCACCCAATTTTTTTTGAGTTTCCCACTTCTATTTTTTCCATGTATGGATGAAAGCCTTACATTATCGTCAGTTCTGGAAAAAAAAACACATGCTCCAAACCCTAAATCCATTCATCTACACAAATCGACACAAATAGCCGACCTGAGTATATCTCTCCATCTTAACCTCTATTTTCCTCTCCATCTTATACTAGATTCCCTTCCCCTTCACTCTCCGCTCAAATTGAAATATGACGGAGGAACTTCTCCAATTCAATCTGACTCCCAGATACGACCATCTCAAGGTGGGTTTGTATTTTCTTATCTTTATTGTAAATTGTGAGATGGTTTCGTATCAATGATCCAGCGTTTAAGATCCATAGATTTTGCTTCCTTTTAATTTTTAAAATCGATCGATTTTGAGGTTTTGTTGACTCGAATGTTGTATTTCGGAGCAGATCTCGTTTTCTTCGAAGGAGATCGATGTAACGGAGTAGAAAGGAGACTACCTCATGGATATGTGACGGAGAGATTGATAATAATACTTGATTCTTCCTTTTCTGTTGTTAAATATTCGCTTAGACATGTCGGCATGTAATCGTATCAACAAGTTTTTTTTATTGTGAACTAAACCATAATTGAAAGATTCATGTTTAGGGTTAATCTTGCGAACTTGTTCAATCTCAGGGTTGTATCGGAGTTATCAATCAACAATCAGCTATTCGGGAAGCCCAAGCAGGAGACTAATACTCTTCAAACGTTAGACAAACTTAATGAGGTATCACCACCCTATTTCTCTGTTTTTGATTTCAAAAATTTGTCCTGGTAATTGTAATTTTCCATCCTCTACTCTTCTGGATAGTCGTAGATTACAGTCATATACTCTCTGAACTCAGGTCATTGAGCACAAACCTTATGATCACAGGGTAGATGTCTTCAGTTATGCGATTGTGTTGTTGTAACTTTTGACTGGAGAACTAAGCTGATGCAATATCATTAAAAGAATCAAGGTCTTCAAGCATGGATTTATTATGAGAATCTTAGCCTCATAACTACATAAAAAAGTCAAAGATTCTCATTCAATGGCAATGGCTAAATTGGTGACAAGAAGACTATTATTTGATTTAGCTAATTTTTCTCCTTTTTGTTTAAATCTAAATCATTTTCTTTTAATGTATTTTATTGTAAAGAACACCTTGTAAGGGCTATAAAAAGCTCAATTGTTTTACTGTAAATAATATAGAAATTTTTGGGAAAAATAAGAGTTCTCTCTTATAAAGCTTTTATGCTTTGTTCTTTGTTTCTCTAAGTTGTGCGGAATCCCCTTCTTAGAAAATATTTTGAATTTATGTCTTATGTGTCGATTCACTAATGCTTAGATTCTTGATCTTATCACAAAGGCTTTCGCACCTTTGAGTGGCGATATTCAATTCACCATCTAACCATCCATTAAAAAGCCTTGAGAGCGTCTTCGGCCAGCAAGCTTTTTCCATTCGACCATCGACCATGGATCAACCAGAGAGCGTCTCCGACCAGCTGGGCGACCCAAACAACTATCCACCTCAGATCTTATATCATTTGGTATCAGAGCCGAATATCCTATCATTTATCTTTTTATTTTTTTTGTTTAGTTGTTTTTCTTTTTCATTTCATTTAAATATCGAAAACCAAAAAAAAAATCCGTCTTGACCCAAAAAAAAAAGAAATACTGCTTTTATTCTTTTTTAAAAAATATTGAAAAACCATAAAAAGTTTTTTTCTTTATTTTTCCTAAAGTTTTATTTTTGTCATTAAAAGAAAAAACATTTCATTTATTTTGATTTTTCAGTTTAACAAAAAAAATACAAAAGCTTTATCTATTTTTAATAAAAATACAAAAAAATACAAAAAAATTATCAAGGTGATACGGTTTTGAGGATAAAACCATTTGAAGAGGGAGAGAATGATGCAATATCATTAAAAGAATCAAGGTCTTCAAGCATGGGTTTATTATGAGAATCTTAGCCTCATAACTTCATAAAAAAAGTCAAAGATTCTCATTCAATGGCAATGACTAAATTGGTGGCAAGAAGACTATTATTTGATTTAGCTAATTTTCCTTTTTTTTTTAAATGTAAATCATTTTCTTTTACTGTATTTTATTGTAAAGATCACCTTGTAAGAGCTAAAAAAAGCTCAATTGTTTTATTGTAAATAATATAGAAATTTTTGGGGAAAAATAAGAGTTCTCTCTTATAAAGCTTTTATGCTTTGCTCTTTGTTTCTAAGTTGTTCCTCTTCTTAGAAAATATTATGAATTTATGTCTTATGTGTGGATTCACTAAGACTTAGATTCTTGATTTTATCACAAAGGCTTTCGCACATTTGAGTGTCGATCTTCAATTCACCATCAACTCCATCTAACCATCCATTAAAAAGCCTTGAGAGCGCCTTCAGTCAACAAGCTTTTTCCATTCGACCATCGACCACAGATCAACCAGAGAGCATCTCCGACCAGCTGGGTGACCCAAACAACTATCCACCTCGAAGGCCATTACTTTTCATCAGGTGAATTCGTCAACTCAACTCATCTACCACCCACTGACAAATAAGAGAGCGCCATCGGCCAGCTTCTTTGTCCCGCTCGACCATCGTCCGACCGCCATACCGCTCGACCATCGACCACCCGATCGATCCATCTCGACCACTCGACCATTGGTGTTGAACCAATTACTCAGGCCTCCTTCGTTATTGTTTTGCAGGTAAGCATGGAGTGTTGCATGGGTAGACGGATAATGTGTTGCTCGTTTCGGGGAAGCGCGATTTTCTTCTTTCTTTGCGTTCTTTTTACTTCTTAAGACTTATGCGTTTTCTTCGTTTCACGTTTAAGCTATTTTCAGTTGGTTTGGTTTTCATGTAAGACTCGGTTTTCTATTTTAATAAAGTAAACCCTTTTCAAATATTTAAGTGTTGGTTCCGGTTTATGACTTGGTTCGCGTTTGTTGACTATGACTCGTGGAGTCAAAGAGTCGTTGACTTGGATCCGAAGGGATGGGTGTTACAAATTGTAACACCGTCTCCCGGGTAAACCGGAGACGCGGCAGTAGGACGCCCGTTGAACGGGATTCGGTCCAACAGGGATGTCACCTCAACTTGTTCTAGGTCCCAGGCACTTCCGTCGTATTTAAATGCACCAATGACGTCACATGACTGTATCGATCCCAAATCCGGACCTGCAAGAAAACGGGGACAGGAAAGGGAAGAGGCCTGAGTAATTGTTTCAAACACAATTACCTATTGAGGGCGGATTTAAGGAACCCGCGATCCTGACTTACGCCACACAATTACGACTCACAAGTCCTAAGCTAATATCACCTTCCAAACAGGCCCGAAGGCTTTCACCACACAATCTACATCCACTCGTGCTTTCACACTAATGAACACCTCCTCAGCACGAAGGCCCACACAACCGGCTCACCCGACAAAATTCGTTGGCTCCTGCGCGGCCATTAAGTCCCAGGGAGGCTCGCCAAAACCTCCCATCCGACGATTTAAAGGGCACGTACCAAAACTCGATATACGCGCCCTGCCACGAAACACCCTTTCGGGGGCCCTACCACAATACTAATCAATCATATCCATCACGCACAAGCAACGTTTTCGGTTTTAAGCGATATCCTAGCGATTCTATGTTCCACAATCAATCACATCAGACGTGTTAATACTCTATACTACCTAGGAAAGACAACATTAACAGAGGACTATCGTCCGGAATTGAATGAAGCAAGGGAGATCACAAACGGTCATCACCTTGGCCAAAAGAAGGGCAAAACGGTAATTTAGAAGCTCCATTAGCCCGAACAGACATCAGATCTGGAAAGAGGACGGAAAATCGAGTGAGATATGCTTTTTTCGTTCGAATCGGGTTTAATATAGTCAAGTTATGGTCCAACGAAGTTTGGTTGACTTAAAGTCAACGGTCAGGTCAAAATCAACCGCTTGACCCTGTCAACCCAGACCCAGACCCAAACCCAGACTGAACCAGGCCCAATTGCCTAAACCAGACCCTAACCAAACTAAACCGGATTGAATTGAAAATTGAACCAGGAATCTAATTGAACCAGCTAAACCGGGATTGAATTGGAAAATTGGAAATTAAACCGGCCGGTCAACCTAAACCAGCCCGGTCAACGATACCCAGTCAACGACCGGTCAACGAGTCGACTCGGTCGCCGACCGAGTTGTCTCGGCGGCGGCTCCGGCGGTCGGCGGCAGCGGAGCTCCAGCGGCGGCTCCCGCCAGACGACAGCGGCGCGTGACGGCAGCGGCGGCGGCGCGTGGTCTCTGGCGACGGCGCGTGGCTCCTCCGGCGGGCGTGGATCTCACGCGTCCGTGACTCCTCCTGTGCGTGCGGGCGCGTGGGGCTCCGGTCGGCTGCTACGGCTTCGTCTCGTCATGACGGTCACGATGGTAGGCTCGGTTTCTTAGGATTTGGGGTATTTTGGAAGTTACAGATAAAAGAAAACGTTTTGGGTTTTAAAATCACAGATCCGGTTTCTCGGGAATTACCTGGTGAGAGTGGAAAGAAGAAAAACGTGTTTAGGGCTTCCTGGTGCTTTGAACAGCTCGAGATCTCGACAGAGCTTCGCCGAAAAGAGAAAGATGAGATTTATGAGGAGAAAATGGAATATTTATAGGAGAAGAAGGGAAAGCCCTAAGGGTTTTCAGGAAAGAAAAGTGGGTTTGGGCTCGAATTTGGGCTTTCTTCTTCTTTTCTAAAAAACATTTATTCTTGCTGGGCCAGGGCTATTACAGATACCACCTAACAACTTGAACGAGAGTTGGAAATTTGATTCTTAATCCGCGGATCTTGCCTCGTTAGATCCGTTGTAGGATGGGTGTGAATTAATTTCAAAAAAAATATTAATAATAAAAATTACACGGTTGATGCGCTAGAAGTTTTTTTTCCTACTAAAGCTATTTACAATGACAAATTTATTCAACACCCCATTTTACACTCCACATCATCTTCTCTTTTTTTCACATCAATTTCTTTTTCTTTTACATCATAATTCAACACAATTTCACTTATATGATTTATAATAGTTTTATTTATTCAACACCTTTCATATTTCACTAATTTATTATCTTTATATTTTATATTTTATAAATATTTATGATACTAATAATTATTGATTAAAACTAAATTAAAATAATTAAGAATTAATTAATTATTTAAAATAATGTTTGCTTTTTAGATTTTTATATTATTTAAAATATGTAATAAAAATGAGAAATAAAGAAAACAAACAAAATTTTTGATAAAAAACTGAAAATACAATACAATAAACTTATATGAACGTATATATATTGCATATGAACGTATATATGTTGCATATGAACGTTCATATGGTACCAATGAACGTATATATGCTACCAATGAAAATTATTTGAAAGAGTCTAATAAAAAATAAATTTTTTCCTGTGTCCAAGATAAATGAGACAAGTTTTTATTTATAAAGCATGAAAATTATGAATTTTGATATAAAATTATATTATATATATATATATATATATATTTATTTATATCAAAATTCATAATTTTCATGCCTTTATATATATATATATAATTTTATATGAAATTCATAATTTTATATATATAATTATAATTATTATTAACTAAATAATGTTAAAGAATTTGGATAGAAAAATAAAGTATAGAATGTGAGTATCCAATAGTTATGTTACATGTGTCACATAGTTAAATAATAAAAGAAAAAAAGAAAAAGAAAGCGACCCCACTAGATGCTTTCACGGGTGTTGAATTAATTCAACAACACATGTTGAAGTCATGTGATATTCATACATTTTCATGCATTTAGGCTTGTACATAGTTCTTGTTTTGACTTCTTTTCTCCATCATTCTTACCATTTTGTCGAGTCATTGTCGCATCTAGAGTTTAGAGTTGTCTAGGACTAAGAGTAGGCATTTTAGGCTTGCATTTGGAGTGTTTCTTGTGTTTTGCAGGTGATTGGAAGCGTCTCTGAGCAATGGTGAGCTGGGAAGTGGAGTCTAGAGCTCAAGGAACTAAGGAGAATGCGGATACAAGCCGTACCGGTTAGCATATCGGTCGAGCAGCCGATACAGCACATCGACAGAAAAATCCGAGAGTCAATATCGGTTGGCGTATCGGCTGGCCCAACCGATATGACCTCTCGGATTAATTTTCGAACATCCATATCGGTTGGCGTATCGGCTGGCCAGGCCGATACGATCCTTCTCAGAAAAATCCGAGAGTCAATATCGGTTGGCGTATCGGCTGGCCCAACCGATACGCGTCCCAGAATTTGTTTCGGATCCGGGTCAACACCCGGTTTGTTCCGGGTTGACCCGGCTCGCACCCTATTGACTATTTAGGCCAAAAACCTATTTCTTATGTTTTCTTAAGCTGTTTTTGATGTTCTAAACTCTTTTGTAAGAACAAATTGGATTCTTTGGATTAATCTAGTATTTCTCTTGTTATTCCTTCAACAAATCTCTCAATCCCTCACCAATCTCCATGATCAACTCTATTTCTATGAGTTTTGTTGATCTAGTTATGATTAGTGAGTAGTTCTCCATAGGCTTATGGGTTAGGTAGGATTAGGTTGATTAGGGGTGATCAATAGATTTCTAGTGGTTAATTGTTTAAAATCTCGTCTAGCAAAGTGTGCTTAATGCCTAATTAATCTTGATCACATTGATTAGGATGTTTAGAATTTCTTGTTCACAACATGTTCGATGAAATTCCAGTATCTAGATTTGTTAGGACTTTCACATTCTAGCACATGAAAATGTATGTCTACAGTGATTGTTTGCTAATTGGAACCTGTTTGAATGCTCGTTTGATTTTAATTCACAAATGATGATTTGTTCTTGAGTTAAGATTAAGTGAAGAATTGGTATTAAGAGATTAAACTGATTTACTTGGTGTGTTCCTTGCTAGGAGATTAGCTTTTAGAAGTTTAAATTAGGATTCCTTGATCATCCCGAGTCACCTATCCGCTGACCTTAACCCTTGGGCCTTATTCTTGTCATTGATTGAATCGTTTGTTTATTTTCTTTTGTTTACTTCGGTTCGATTTGCTTTCGTTAGGATTGTTAGAAACTAAAACCAAATTGTTTGATTTGACTCTGAGGGTTTAGTGTTTGCTTATTGGTTTTATCCGTCCCAAAAAGGTTCGATACCTCAAGGCTACATCGATAAGCTTGAGGAATTGGTACCTCAAAGGATTGCAAAATCCTAGTTATCAATTTGGCGCCGTTGTCATTTTGGGATTATGGATATATCAATTCGTTTTCTATTCCTTTTTAGTTCAAGTTATTGTTACTAATTTGCTACTTTCTCTCTTTTTGATGCTAGGTGTATGAACTTGCGCAGCAAAGGGACTACAAACTTAGTTGCAAGAGTTTACGACATCAAAGCACACGAGAGGAGATTATCAAGGGAACGATGAGCACAAGAACGAGCTGTTAACGTTGAGAGACTTGGGTTGGAACCAACTGTTGAAGATATACAAACCTTTGAGAGTGTTGAGCAAACAGTTATGGATAACCACGAGGATCAACAACAGCAGCAACAGCAGCAGCAACAGGCGTACCTGAGCCGCGGAAGCATGATGGCTTGCGGCTGTCGTGATCGCGTGAAGCTCACGGCTAGGTCACGGTTCGGTTCGGTTTAAGGTTCGGTTTAAAACTTGATTAAAATTAAACGTCACGGTTTAATAAACAGACTTAATAAATTTATTAAGTTCTGGTTAAACCGGGATAAGAAATCCAATGTCGAAATAATTATTGGATTTTGTGCCTAAACCAGGATTTTCTAATTTGATTTGGTTGGACCAAATAAATTGAGAAAATCCGGTTTAGTAAATAACCGGTTGACAATTGTGGTCATCGTAGTAATTAATTTTGGTTAAGACCAATTTTAATGAACCAGACCGGTTATGTCATTTAATTGGGCAATTGGGTTATGTCTTGGACATGAACCAATTCTTGGGCCTCGGGCCAAGAAGTTAAAACAATTGGGCCAATTATTTGAGTCTTTTCTTCAGAATTAATTTAAAATTTATTTTATAAAATTATAAAATCGATTTTTAAATTAATAAGTTTCCAAAAATTTTGAAATTAGAAAGTTTCTTAAATTAGAAGTTTCTAGATTTGCATGTTTTGGATTTTAGGAAATTTCTATATTTAGAAAGTTTCCAATTTTAGGAAGTTTCCGATTTTAGAAAGTTTCCAATTTTTAGGAAGTTTCCAATTTTAGAAAGTTTCCAAAATTAGTAGGTTTCCCAAAAAGGAAAGTTTCCCAAAATAGTAATCTTCTATTTTGGGATAAAATCTTAATAAACCTACAAACCTCAAACAATATCAAGCGTTGGATGTCTTGTCCAGTCTATGTCAGCTGTCGAAGCCCATTCAATTGTATTCATGGCTTTACAGTGTGAGGGTGTCTACTTTTGCGTGGATAAGACGGTTTGTGATTCATAAATGTCATTGGGAGTCCCAGACATTAATGATTACATGACTGTATAGTCTGGTTTTCTTGACTAGGCCATCGGGAGTCCCGGGCCTTGAGACATCAGAGTGGATTGGGCCTCGGGCCCAGATTCACAACCAAGAGTTATATCACGGATATAATTAGCCGAGATAGGGCTTACCGATATAAGCTAAGGTTGGGTGATGGCCAGTGGCCCACTTTGATCTTAGTTATATGTGGATCTTGGAATCATTATATTCTATTGAGGGTAACTGATGTTATTGAATATAATGCGAGATTAATCATATTAAGTATAATGCGAGATTAATCATATTGAACATATTAACTAAAATCAATTTATCTTAATTTTCAGTTATGACTAGCACAAACAATCAAAACACTTTCTCGATCCGGTCTGTCCTTGAGATGGACAAGCTGAACGGATCAAATTTCTTGACTTGGTCGCGGAACCTGAGGCTAGTCCTCAGACAGGAGAGAAAGGACTATGTCCTTGAGAGAGCTCTCCCCGTGAGGGTCGGGTCCAATGCTTCTCATGCAGTTTATGATGCTTGGAATAAGCATTATAATGATGCGGTAGATGTGCGTGGTCTGATATTGGCTACCATGGACTCAGACTTGCGGAAGCAATATGAGATCATGGAGTCGCCAATAGAGATGATCAGCAACCTGAAATTGAAATTTCAGGAGCAGATAAGAGTGGAGAGATACCAGTTGGTTAAGTCTCTCACTAGCTGCAAGCTACCAAATGATCATCCAGTGAGTCCTCATGTCAGTAAAATGATGGGTTACATTGATAACCTGAGGAAACTGGATTATCCAGTTAGCCAAGAATTGGCAACTGAGATCGTTCTGCAGTCACTGCCGTCAAGCTATGATAAGTTCAGAAGGAACTATATCAAGAAAGGCTTAACGAAGACGCTGACTGAACTGCATGATATGCTCAAGACAGTTGAGCCAAACGTGAAGAGTACCCAGAATAATCTCCTAATGGAGAAGGGTGGGTTTATTAAACCTAGTGCTGACAAGGGTGAAGACAAAGTTGTCCAGATTTTGAATCATGGCAAGCGTGTGTCTTCTGAGTCCAAGTCAGATACCTCTTACGTTGGTAAGTGCTGCTACTGTAAAGAGACTGGGCATTGGAAGAGAGATTGCATTAAATTCATGGAAGATGATGAGGAGTTGAAGTTGATGTATGAGACTACTTCCTCAGGTATTCATGTTATTACTTCAAGTTCTACCTTATAGGTATTGGATACTGGTTGTGGCACTGATATTTGTTGTAATATGCAGAGCCTAAGCAACAGTAGAACGTTGAAGGAAGGGCAAGTGGAACTGCATGTCTGGAAGGAGCTATGGATGCTGCCTCAGCCGTAGGGTTTTCACTTGTAGATGCCTTTGAGGCTTGGTTTTATTAAGTAATTGCTACAATGTACCTGCTTTAAGCAGAGTTGTCTTTCATTTTCTTGTAAGAATTTGAATGTTTTTCATTTTGATAAAAGACAAGTTTTGTTCTTTTGATCTTAATGAAATATTAATTGTAGCACCCTATTCAAGGAATGGGTTTTATATCTTAAACCAAAGAATGCCTAAATGTAACATAAATACCAAATTGGTTTAAATCTGATGAATTAAACCTGATTTTTCTTGGCATAAAAGTCTTGGTCACATAGAGTAAGTCGGATTCAGAAATCCCATAGTTATGGACTGTTGGGCTCATTTGATACGATATCTTATGAGACTTGAATTCTGCTTACTGGACCAAAAGGCAAAGGGCCCATCTTAGCCGAGCTAGAGAAAGGCCCAAAGGCTTATTGGAGATTGAACATACTCATGTATGTGGTCCGATGAGCAGTAATGCCAAAGAAAATTTCCTGTACTTCATTGTCTCTACTGATTACTTCAGTGAGTAAGACTGTGTTCATTTGATGAGACACAAGTCGGAATTCTTTGACATGGTCGAAAGAGTTCCAGAATGAAGTATAGGATCTGGATGACAGAAGTATTAAGACTCTGGATCAGATCACGAGTGAGAATACTTAAGTCATTGATGGTGTGATCATCTGAATGAGTGTGAAATCGTTTCACAGCTCATTTCTCCTGAAAACCTGAAGGTGTTTCTGTGAGAAAGAATCAGATCTTATTAGAAATGATTAAAGATGAGTCACACGAATCTTCCATGATATTATTTAAGAATAACGCTCTAGAAATATCTAAGTTTACGCTGAAAAGGTTCCACCAATATCAGTTGAAAGACACCACGTAAATGTGGACTGGAATCGATCCAAACTCGTCTTTACTGAGTATTTGTAGTTGTGCTACTTCGCTGGTTGTCCTAGGGAAGCCAAGGCTTGTTACTTTTACGTCCATTCTGTTTTCTAAGAAGGGAAGTTATTTTCAAGAAGAACAGTGGGAGTAAAAGTATAACTCGAAGAAATTCGAGAAATACAGGAGGCTGCTCAACCTGTTGAGGGAGAGCAACGGATGGATTTACAGATTTTTGTAGAATCTACACCTGTAGAACCTGAAGTTCGCAGATATGAATGAATCAGTTACTAATCCGAGAGTGATTTCTCGTCATTAGTTGAACCTGATAATCATTGAAAGTTCGCATGATCTGATGATCATTGAAAGCGACGAATCTGCGAAATTCAAAGAAGCAAAAGTGAGCCCGGACTCCGAAAAATTACACTATGTGTAAGTTAGCTTTATTGATCCATTCATGGATGGAAGCAAACATATCGGAGTTGGAATCTTCGTTCTGTTGAAGTAGTCAAGGTTTTGACTTGAACAGGAACGAAATGGAACTGTGCGTTTACTAATAGATAAATGGGAGCGATGTTGCATGTCTCATATAGTATGTCGATGACATACTGATTCTCGGAAATGACGTCCCAATGCTCCAGTCGGTAAAGGGCTGGCTTGGAAGTTGGTTTTATGATTGACATGGGTAAAACCACGTAGTTCTTGGATTTTGGATCTAAAGATAGAGATCCGAAAGAGCTGGTAGGACAAAGTCAGGATTCTTATCCCGACAAAGTCCTACACGTTTTCAGCATTCCAAGAAGGGTTTATGCCAATGTCACATGGCATTACGTTAAGCAAGACACAGTGTCCTACGATAACTGCTGAGCTTAAATGCATGGATAAGATTCCATATGCGTCGGCAATTGGATCTATCATGCATGCCATGAAACGTACTTGTTTGATGTTGTTTTAATATTAAGCAAGACAAGTAAAGACCAGTCAAATCCAGCAAAGAATCACTGGATTGCCGTAAAGAATATCCTAAAGTATTCAAGGAATACACAGGATAAATTCTTGATTTACGGAGAAAGTGAGGTGCTACAAGTCGATAGAGTCTGAAAGGCAAGTTTCCAACGGACAAAGATGATTTCCGGTCACAGTCCGGTTATATCTTGTGTCTGTCTGGCGGTGCAAGGCACTGTTGCTGACTCCATGACTTAAGCTGAACATTTCGCAGCTTGGAAAGCGGCGAAAGAGGTTGTTTGGAAAGAAGAGTTCGTCACTGAACTTGATGTGATTCCCAGCATAGATGAGACTAGCTGCACATCGGAGGTCCAAACACCTTGAGGGTAGGTATAACCTATTCCGTGAGATAAATGACAGAGATGTTAAGTAGATCAGCAAGTTTCAATGAATGAGAACGTTGCTAATCTATTAACGAAGCCACTCCTTAGGTCTAAGCACGAGTCACAGACTGTTGCTGTAGGATAAGTGAAATTAAGATGTAGTCTAAATTTCAGTGGGAGTTAGTAAAGGGCTTTATTTAGTTATTGATATGTTCTTGTAAAACATTTTATGTTTAATGAAATTATTATTTCAAGATTATTTTAACTGTGATGAAATAATCGTTCCAAAATGATATGAACCATTTTATAGGTCATCGAAGTAAGTGACTTGATCTTGAGTTATCAAAGTCATTTAGCTTGATCATGAGACCCTATATTTGATAGATGGCTTATATCATCATGTCCCTAGTCGAAGGTTGTTGAAACTGGAACACCAACAACCGTGTGAGACTAGATTGGTATGTGACTTATGACAAAGTCTCAGTGTGTCAAAGATGCGCGGCATCAAAGTCAGTACATAGGTGTATGTAGGGTACATACGACCGGACAAGACCCGATTATAAGAACTCTTCAGGATATTTATATCTGTGTCATAAGAGATTCTTACTACGACTATAGAGTATAGTCCTTAGACCTGAGTTCGCATGCATGTGACTGCACATGGACTGATGCACTTTGATCATTGTCTAACGCTGTCGTTCTGCGATAGTTATAAGGACCTTGTTTGGGTACATTATGAAATGAGTAGTTTACAGTGATGGAACAAGACGGGATTTGTCCCTCCAATATAAATGGAGTGAATATCTCTAGGCCAATCGGAGATTTGAATACTGGAAAATGCATGGCCATGCTCAAACGGACTGACCCGAGTCGTTTGGATTGTCAGTATCAAATCAGAGTCCGATGAACATGATTAGACTTAATAAGGATGACACTCATCTTGCCTTATGACTAATCGAGATATTGAGACAAAAGGATTATGAATACAGAGATTTCAGTACAAGTGGGAGATTGTTGGAATTATGTCCAGTAATCTCTGTACTGTCTCTAGAAAGTAAGAGTATGTCAATGATCAGACATAAGTCATACAATGCTGGGGGTCATGATGGCTTGCTAGAGTCCGCTCATGATCTATAAGTCTTGGACTTATTGCCTTTATTGTATGATCCCATATGGGTCACACGCCTAAGCTAACGGGAAAATACGAAGGAACGGTTTAGCAGAGGTACGGTAAAAGTGCTAGGCATTTACTGTACTTGGAGAGACTAAAGGGCCTGATTAAATCCAAGGAATTTAATCAGAACAGAGAATTGGGCCCAAAAGCCCATGAGAACTAGAAGGGATTTTAATGAATAAAATCAGACCTAGCTCTCTAATTTCTCAGCCACCTTTGCGCCAGCCTCCTCTCTCTCTGCGCCTCCTCTCCTGCTCGGTCTAGCAGCCATTTCCTGTGAAGCGTGTGTGAGCCTTTGGAGGATCCATCTCTCGGTGGTTCTGCTGATCTCTGACCTGTTCTCTCTTTCCGCTGCATAAACAGGTAAAAGGTGAGATCCATTATTGTTTCTAATCAAGAGAACCTAGATCTGTATGTTTAGGACTGTTTAATCTGAAGAACTGAATCAGGATTAACACTAAACATTCCTTCAGTAAAGAGCTGCAACAAAGTCAAGTGCCCACACCTAAGCTGGTACCTTCACTCAATGTCGACATTGAAGTTCAAGAAGGGGAGGAGAACTCAGAAAATTCTGCTCTCAACAAGGAGAGTGATAGTGACATGGCTAAGAGGAAAGGAAAGGCTGTAGTTGAAGAAGTAGTGAAAGATACACTCAAGAAGAAGGATGGTGTGTTTGTGCCACCACCTTATGAGCCCAAGCTACCCTTTCCGGGCAGATTCAAGAAGCAACTCCTAGAGAAGTACAAAGCTCTTTTTGAAAAGCAGATGAAGAATGTTGAGTTGACCATGCCTTTGATTGATGCTTTCTTGCTAGTTCCTCAGTATAGCAAGTTTCTCAAGGACGCAATCAAGGAGAGAACCAAGGAAGTGCAAGGAATTGTTGTGTTGTCTCATGAGTGTAGTGCGATCATCCAAAGGGATATTGTTCCAAGGAAACTTGAAGATCCAGGCAGTTTTACTCTTCCATGTGCTATCGGCCCATATCGGTTTGAGGGTTGTTTATGTGATCTTGGAGCAAGCGCAAGTCTGATGCCCTTCTCAGTAGCTAAGAGGCTAGGTTTCTCTACCTACAAGGCGTGTAGAATCTCCTTGGTTCTAGCAGATAGATCGGTGAGATACCCAATTGGTCTCCTAGAAGATCTTCCGGTGAAAGTAGGAGGATTTGAAGTACCAACAGATTTCATTGTATTGGAGATGGATGAAGAGCCAAAGGATCCTCTAATCCTTGGGAGACCTTTTCTTGCCACAGCTGGTGCGATCATAGATGTCAGGAGAGGGAAGATAGACCTCAACCTTGGTAAAGACATAGTGCTCAAATTTGACATCAACAAGGTGATGAAGAAGCCAACCATACAAGGCCAAATGTTCTATATTGAGGCTATGGATGAGCTAGCTGATGAACTCCTTGAGGAGTTGAACATGGAGGATCCTTTAGAGGTCACCTTAACCAAGGAATGTGGGGAGTATGGATATCTTCAAGAGGAGAGCTGGGCTTACATGAGAGCGCTTGATTCGCACAAGCCTGTGTTAGGGGATGTTGAATTCATTGAGCTGGGATCAGATTCTTTGGGTAAGGAGCTGGAGGTGTTTGCTGTAGACATGAGTGCTGATGGCGCCAAGGGAGTAGAGCCGTGCAAGGAGCAGCTTGTAGCTGATGATTGGAGCGAGCTTAAGGCGCCAAAGGTTGAGTTAAAGCCCCTTCCGTGGGGGCTTCGGTATGCATTTCTTGGCCCTAACTCTACCTATCCTGTCATTGTGAATGAGTTGCTGAATGATGATGAATTGATTGCTTTGACCACTGAGTTGAAAAAGTTTAGAAAAGCAATAGGATACTCACTCGATGATATAAAAGGATTGTCACCTAGCTTGTGTACTCATAGGATCCACCTTGAAAATGAATCCATGTCTTCTATTGGGCATCAAAGAAGATTGAATCCTAATCTTAAGGAGGTAGTCAAGAAAGAGATTCTTAAATTGCTTGATGCAGGGATAATCTACCCTATCTCGGATAGCACTTGGGTTTCTCCCGTGCACTGTGTTCCGAAGAAAGGGGGGATTACTGTGGTTAAAATGACAGTAATGAATTGATTCCTACTAGAACTATCACTGGGCAAAGGATGTGTATTGATTATAGAAAACTAAATGCCGCATCTAGGAAGGATCATTTTCCATTACCGTTTATTGATCAAATGCTAGAACGCCTTGCTAATCATCCTTTTTATTGCTTTCTTGATGGATACAGTGGATTCTTTCAGATCCCGATACATCCTAATGATCAGGAGAAAACGACATTCACTTGTCCTTATGGTACCTTTGCTTATCGAAGGATGTCATTTGGCTTGTGCAATGCACCGGCTACCTTTCAGCGGTGCATGATGTCTATTTTATCAGATCTTATTGAGGATATTGTAGAAGTTTTCATGGATGATTTCTCTGTGTATGGTTCTTCTTTCCCCTCCTGTTTGCTGAACTTGTGTAGGGTCTTAAGGAGATTTGAAGAAACGAACCTCGTGCTCAATTGGGAAAAATGCCACTTCATGGTAACGGAGGGGATTGTGTTGGGACACAAGATTTCAGAAAAGGGTATTGAAGTGGATAAGGCTAATATAGAGGTGATGACAAGTCTTCAGCCACCAAACTCAGTGAAAGGAATCCGAAACTTTTTGGGTCATGCAGGGTTCTACAGACGGTTTATTAAGGACTTCTCCAAGATCGCTAGACCACTTACACGTCTGCTGTGTAAGGAGACAGATTTTGTGTTTGATGATGAGTGTTTGGCAGCGTTCCACATGATTAAGGAAGCTTTGATTAGTGCCCCGATTGTCCAAGCTCCCGACTGGGAGTTGCCTTTTGAGATCATGTGCGATGCAAGTGACTACGCAGTAGGAGCAGTCCTTGGACAGAGGAAATACAAGAAACTCCATGTCATATACTATGCTAGTAGGACATTGGACGATGCTCAAGTGAGGTATGCAACAACTGAGAAAGAGCTTCTAGCTGTGGTGTTTGCCTTTGAGAAGTTCAGATCATACTTGGTTGGATCTAAGGTTGTGGTGTACACGGATCATGTTGCGTTGAGGTATTTACTTGCCAAGAAAGATGCCAAGCCAAGGCTTCTGAGGTGGATATTGCTGCTACAAGAATTTGATTTGGAGATCAAGGATAAGAAAGGCATTGAGAATGGAGTAGCAGATCACTTGTCAAGACTGAGAATTGAGGATGGTGTTCCTCTATATGACTCTCTCCCTGAGGAACAATTAATGGCTTGCAAGGTTGTCAAGGATGCCCATGATACAAGAATGAGGATCGAGGAGGTCAGTTCTATGGAAGACAAGGAACCGTGGTATGCTGATATAGTCAATTTCCTAGCTGTTTGGAAGGAACCACCAAGCCTCGATAGTTACCAAAGAAAGAAGTTCTTTCGAGATGTCAACAGGTACTATTGGGACGAGCCTTACATCTACACTTTGTGCAAGGATCAACTCTATAGAAGGTGCATAGCTGATGAAGAAGTGGCAGGCATTCTCCTACATTGCCATGGGTCAGATTATGGTGGTCACTTTGCTACCTTCAAAACGGTCCAAAAGGCTATACAAGCTGGGTTTTGGTGGCCTACAATGTTCAAAGATACCCAAGAGTTCATTACTAAGTGTGATCCTTGCCAAAGAAAGGGGAACATTAGTAGAAGGAATGAGATGCCTCAAAACCCCATCCTTGAAGTTGAAGTGTTTGATGTGTGGGGCATTGATTTCATGGGACCCTTCCCATCCTCCTACGGGAATAGCTACATCTAAGTGGCTGTGGATTATGTTTCCAAATGGGTAGAAGCAGTGGCGAGTCCAACGAATGACGCCAAGGTTGTGATAAAGATATTCAAGAGCATCATTTTCCCAAGATTTGGAATCCCGAGGATTGTGATTAGTGATGGAGGCTCACACTTCATCAACAAGCTATTCGAGAGTCTCTTGAAGAAGTATGGAGTGAAGCATAAGGTTGCAACACCATATCATCCTCAGACAAGCGGGCAAGTTGAAGTGTCCAACAGGCAAATCAAAGCTATCTTGGAGAAGACTGTTGGGGCCTCAAGGAAAGATTGGGCTAGGAAACTTGATGACGCACTGTGGGCGTATAGGACTGCTTTCAAGACTCCATTGGGCACTACACCATTCACCATGCTGTATGGTAAGTCATGTCACTTACCGGTGGAGGTGGAATACAAGGCCATGTGGGCTGTCAAGTTGCTGAACTTTGACATCAAGACCGCGACTGAGAGGAGATTGATTCAGCTGAATGAACTTGACGAGATACGGCTTGAGGCTTTTGAGAGCTCAAAGATCTATAAGGAGAGGACCAAGCTTTTTCATGATAAGTTGATCCATAAGAAGGAGTACAAAGAAGGAGATCTTGTGTTGCTCTTTAACTCCCGGTTGAAACTCTTTCCCGGGAAGCTCAAGTCTAGATGGTCAGGACCGTTTAGAGTGAAGGAGGTGAGACCATATGGAGCGGTGGTACGTTTGGGAAAATCTGATTAAAAGTTCACGGTCAATGGCCAAAGACTCAAGCATTATTCCGTCTCAGAAGCTATAGAGGAAGGGACTTCGATTCCACTCTCTAGCCCTCTGATATATCATGGTTTTTATCAGTTTTAGGCCATGTTATAGTTGTGTTTTTAGTGTCTTTTGTGTTCTTTTAGAGTCTTTTACAGGTATAATCAGGTTTGGAGCTAAATTGGAGATAATGGAGCATTTTGGAGATTTTTGGAGTGTTTGGCCGAGAGATAGAGTTCACTGTCCAAAACAGAGAAAGGTGTCGATCGTTGCACACCTGCAACGGTCGATGCACCAGCGAGATGGGCCAAAACTCGGCGGTTTAGAAGAATCAAGATATTGCACTTTGATCCAGAAGTTCCTGATATTTACAAAGAAGCCCCTGGCCGAGATTATACCTATATATTAGAGTTTTTGGTGTTTTAATTAGATACGATATATACGCTTTACATTACGCTTTGATAATTAAGAGCAGAGGATTTTTAGAGCTTTTGGGGCTGATCTGAACCTGTTACATCATCTGTATTTGGAGAAGATTTCGAACCCCTTTTACTCTTATTCTTTTATGCAATTTATTCATCATATGATCATGTTTTCATTATCTATGTCTGAGTAGATTCCTTGTTAGGTTTAGGGTTTCTCACATAGGATTTCATGACTTGCTAGACTTGTTCAAATTCAGCTAAGGATTCATAACTATATATGTTCTTCAATTTAATTGTGCTTAAAGCTAGTTCTAACCTGATCAATTAGAATCTAGATCTTAGGTTGCTAAATACGCCACGGAAGTGGGGTTTAGGAATCTGAACTAATTAAATTGGGCAATTAAACTTTGCGCAAACGGAAGTTTGGTTTAGGATAATTGTGAACATATCAAACTTGGAATTAATGCTAGTTTAATCTGTTAGTTCTCGCAAACGAAAGTTTGGTTTGCTGCACTTAGACTTAGAGAATTATCGCAAAGGAATTTGGTTAATTCTATATCTGTGTTTTGAGTTCTAGAACTGTGCTTAATTAGATCCTTGCTGAATGAACTGTCTGCTTGTCTGATTTCCTGAGAACGCCCTAGACTTAGCGCTCTTAATAACTTGCTTTCACAACCGTTAATCTCTGCTACTGATTTACTTTCTCGCACCTCTTTTAATTCAATTACATTGCTTTATTCCTAGTTAAATTCCTGTTCTTGAGCTATTGAATACCGGAGTCTCTGTGGATTTCGATACCCTATATACTACATTGATATTGCTGTGCACTTGCAGTTTAGTATAGGGATTAAAACTCTGAACCTATCAAGTTTTTGGCGCCGTTGCCGGGGACTCTTTGAGTCTTCGATATCTTCGAGCCTAGGGTTTTACTAGGATTTTTCTTTTTCTTTTCGTTTTTGTTTTTTTATTTTTTTTATTTTTGCTGATTTATTTTTCTGTTTTCTCTGATTTCGCATTGCATCGATCGACGCCCTTCTTGCATCGATCGACACACTTCGCTGAATCACCAAGAACACTAAGAGATCATCAGGACGATGTGTCGGAATGATATTTTCAGCTCAGGGATTGACAGTTCACAGATAGCTGGGTTGAAGAACCAAGTTGACTCTCTGCATAGTCTTCTACTTGGAAAGTATGCACAAGAAGCTAACCATTGCATTGAAGGAACTGGATTCTATAGTCACGGATCTGCTTTTCAGAAACCCTTTACAAGGAGTTGTAGTGTTTCTTCTTATCAAGTACCGCCTGCACCTACACCTCATGAGAGCAGAATGGAAATCATGATGGAGCAGTACCTTGAGAGATAACAACAGATTGATAGGTCCTTCAACTCAAAGATGGATGCTTTGTATGAAGACTTGAATGAGAAGTTTGAATCTTTGAGCACGCATATGGAGGAGCTGGATATCAAAATTGAACGAAGAGATGTAGCAATAGAGAGGCAAAATGAAGCTAAGAGAGCTGAACGGAAGCTGCACATCAATGCTGTGAACATAAGGGATGAGATTGAGTTGCTAGGTGAAGAAGAGAGCATAATCTCGGATTTTCTGGATGAATATTGTCTGCCTGATACATGCACCGATCGACACCCCCTCAGTGACGATCGACACGCCATTCTGACGGCAATTT
Source organism: Orychophragmus violaceus (assembly GCA_030180135.1). Lineage (NCBI taxonomy): Eukaryota > Viridiplantae > Streptophyta > Magnoliopsida > Brassicales > Brassicaceae > Orychophragmus > Orychophragmus violaceus. The sequence continues at coordinate 84,953,983 of CM058238.1, read as the reverse complement.
CGAGTTCTTTCGAGAAACAGAATCGCCTTGCATCGATCGACACACATCATGCAACGATCGACACAGAACGCAGACATGACCAGAAAACTGCAACAGTACCAGAACGAGTCTACAAGCCCCCAGTGCCATATCCTAAGGTTCCTAAACCCTCCAAACAAGAGCTAGAAGTGGCTAACTGCATAAAAGTGATGGATAAGGAGGTGAATAAAACACCACCAGTTGAAACTTTGCGAGTTCATGCAAAGAAGATGATCTCCACTGATGGTCATCTAAAAGAAGAAGTTCAGATTGGTGGGACTACAGTATCTGATAGTGAAAAGAAGAAGATGGCGGTTCCTCTTGAACCTGCTCTAACATCTTCAGTACCTGCAACTGTTCATAAGCAGAAAGCTCCAGACATCAGATATACATCAAAGGTAAGGTACAAATCACCTAAGCTTAATCCTTCTGATCACATTGTTTTGAATGCAGGAAAACAAAGAATCCCGCCGAAGCTACACTCCCACCCCGACCCTTATCGTTCGTTCCTTGGAAGATCTCATGATCTGAATGCTTATATGCAACCTTGGATGAGGAGACATTCACAGAGACACTCAAAGTCTCTGTTGAAACCTCCATGAGTTCGATCTCTTTCTGATAGGTCAAGCTATTGACCTTAAACAAGCGCTGGGTGGGAGGCAACCCACCATTAGGTACTGGTGTTTTTCTACTTAATTTTTGGTGTTTTTGTTAGGATTTTACGTTTGTTTTTGTTTTTGGTGAGTTTATGTTTGCAGGTCTCGGATAAATCGCAGTGCAACGATCGACTCACTTCTGTGTCGATCGTCACAACACGAAAGGAATCGCATTGCAGCGATCGTTGCGGTCCTGAGCAACGATCGACCATACACGAAAATCGCCAAGTAACGGTCGATGCACTTAGTGCAACGATCGATGCCTGAGCGACAGAGGTAACCCGACAGACATAATTTCATTTTTTCAATTTTTTTTTTATTTTCTTTTTACCGATCCTTCGCTGGACACTACTGGGGATAGTGTGTCTTAAGTATGGGGGAGGTGCTACTGACTTTTTGTTTTCTGTTTTCTTAAGAGTCAATCCGTTTTTCAAAAAAAATTTGTTTTATTGAGTCAAAATGATTTAAGTAAGAAACTATGATTTTCTGAGAAGATTTACAAGACTTGCAGGAACTTAAGTAACCATTGGGATGAAGTTGCAGGATCTATCTCTGACTATTAGAAAACCCCATCACAGATCTGTTGGGAATGTCCTGAAATCTACTGTGCTATCTCTAGAAAGTATGATAAGTGTCGAGATCAGACATAAGTCATAAATACTGGGAGGTCATGATGACTTGCTAGAGCCCGCTCTTGATCTATAAGTTGAGTACTTATTACCAGTATTGTATGATCCCAAAGGGTCACACACCATAGCTAACGGGAAAGTTAAAAAGGAATTAATACAGTAAGATGCAAGACATTTACTGTATTTGTACAGAGAACTGGGCCAGACAAAATACAGTCTTTTGTCTGATTTGGGTCTTGGGCCCAAAAGCCTAATAGGCCATTAGTTTAATTACTTGGGCCCATATAAGGGAAGAGGGGGGCGCCAGTTAGCCTAAGCTTCTGCGATTTTAGGTCTGGCCGTCCTCCTCTCTCTCTGTTGTTCCAGCTTGGTCTAGCAGCCTGATCCAGTAGCTTGTAAGCGTGTGGATACCTAGGAGGAGCCGGTAATCATCAGCTCTTGCAGATCTCGATATTCCCTTGATTAATCCGCTGCAATCATAAGGTAATGATCCTGATCTGTTTATGATTCAACTGCAAATCACCTAGATCCTAGTTGATTATGTGATAGGTTGTAATCTGATAATTAAACCTATGAACCAACATAATCCTACAGTGGTATCAGAGCCTAGGTCGTTAGGTTTTTGCTGTTTGGATCATATTTAGGTTGTTTTAAATGTTTAGAATCGAATTTGTGTTAAGAAATTTGATTAGAAAACTTAAAAAACCTAATATGTAAATCGCATGAACCGATTGAAACCCATCGGTATGCGAAGTGGACGCCCGTATCGATCGACGAGGGAGCGTGATATCGATCGATATTAATCGGATCGATTACTTCTCGCTGTCCCGATGACCCGATCGCAACGAGCTGATGCACGCGAGTATCGATCGACGAGGGAGCGTGATATTGATCGATATGCTGGCGAGGCATACGTTCCGCGAGTAGCCAATCGGTTCAGCCGAGCTTCGCGGTTCGTCCTTCCCTAACCCGCGACAATGAACCGATCAATCCGATTGTGTTTCATTGTTAGCTTTAGCTTAACCCGCAAGTTAGGTCAAAATCAGCTAAAATTGATTGGTTAGACCAATCTATTTCTTCCTGATTTTGGACTTAACCGAACTGATCCAATTTAATTGGTGGTTCAAGCGGTTAACCAAATCGCGGTTTGCTGGAAATTATTTAATACAATTGGTATTATTTAATTTCTGGTTAAACCGGATTTAAATTCAAAATTGAATTTTAACCTAAACCGAAGGCTGGTCTAAGTTTGATTTGGTTGGACCAAATAATTTAGAGCTGGTCTGGTTTTGTAAATAACCAGTTGGATTTAGTAGTTAATTTGGTCTTGGACCAGAATTAATGAACCGACTCGGTTATGTCAAATTATTGGGCCAATTGGAATTCTGTGGTCTTGGGCCAAGAATTGGGCCTATAATTTGTGACCCAACCGAAAACTTTAATAAAATATTAAATTAGAAATTTCTATTTTTAGCATGTTTCTAGATTTAGAAAGTTTCTAAAATAAGTAAGTTTCCCAAAATAGTAATTTTCTATTTTTGGAAAGAAAACCTAAAATCCTCAAAAACAATATCAAGCTTGGATGTCTTGCCCAATCTTGTCAGCTACTTAACGCTTATTCAATTACAGATATGGCTTACAGTGTGAGGTGTCTGTTTTTGCGTAAGTAAAGTAGTATATAGTCACTAATTTCATTGGGAGTCCCAGACTTTAGTGATTATTTGGCTGTAAGAGATTGGTTTCCTTGACTGGGCCATCGGGAGTCCCGGGCCTTGAGACATCTGGTGAATTGGGCCTTTGGCCCAATCCACAACCGAGAGTTATATAGATATAACTAGCTGTATGCATGCTTACCAAGTAAAGCTAATTCTGGGTGACGGCCAGTGGCCCACTTTGGTTTTGGTTGAACATGGGTCTCGGAATCATTGCATTCTTATGAGGTTAAACAAAGAAATTTTGAATGCAATGCGAGTTTTCTTATAAGTTATTAAGATTACTCTTTTATGAACTAAATAACTAAAACTCTATTGTCTCATAATTTCAGCTATGTCAAGCACAACAACACAAAACACTTTCTCGATCCGGTCTGCCCTTGAGAAGGACAAACTGAACGGATCAAACTTCCTGAACTGGTCCAGGAACCTGAGACTTGTGCTCAGGCAGGAGAAGAAGGCTTATGTCCTTGAAAGAGTTCTCCCCCCTAGACCTGCGAATAATGCCGCACAAGCTGTGAAGAATGCTTGGGATACGCATTCTTCAGATGCTAATGACGTGGTTTGCCTAATGTTGGCGACAATGGCTCCCGATCTGCAGATACAGTGGGAAGGCCTGACTTGTCCCATGGAACTGATGGCAAACCTGAAAGCGTTGTTTCAGGAGCAGGCTCGTACAGAGAGATTCCAAACTGTAAAGAATCTCTTGGACTGTAAAATGGCTAAGGATGCAGCAGTAAGTCCACATGTTCTGAAAATGATGGGTTATCTCGATCATTTGACTAGACTTGACTGTCCTATAAGCCAAGAGCTTGCTTGTGATATCGTTCTGCAGTCTCTTACTCCTGCATATGACCAGTTCGTCTTGAACTATAATATGCATGGGTTGACAAAGACTTTGCCTGAGCTACATGGTATGCTCAAGACTGCGGAACCTAATCTGAAGAAGGCCAAGGACCCGTCTGTACTCATGGTGCAGAAGGGCAAGGGTTTCAAGAAATCTGCTGCAGACAAGGGAAAGGGCAAGGCTGTCCACAACGAAAAGGCCAAACCCAAGCCCGTGTCTAAAGCTGGGCCTTCTGATATCTGCCACTTTTGCAAAGAGGCAGGGCATTATCGCAGGGACTGTAAGAAATACCAGGAAAGTCTGAAGGAGAAGAAGAAGTCCTTCGCGACTACTGCTTCAGGTATTTTTGTTATTGAAGTAAATACTACTACTTCAGATAATACTACTTGGGTATTAGATACTGGATGTGGGGCTCATATTTATACTAATGTGCAGGCACTCAGCAACAGTAGAAGGTTGAAGCAAGGGCAAGTAGAGTTGCGGGTTGGCAATGGAGCGAAGGTTCCAGCACTGGCCGTTGGCACTTACTTGTTATCTTTACCTTCTGGATTGATTTTAGAACTTGAGAATTGTTATTTTGTACCTGCTATAAGCAGAAATATCATTTCAGTTTCATTATTGGATTTACAAGGATTTGATTTTTCTATTAAGAATAAATTGTGTTCCTTTAATCTCAATGATATGTTCTATGGCTGTGCCCCTCTTATTAATGGGCTGTACATGCTGGATCAATCTACTCCAGTATATAACATTAATACAAAACGGTTCAAATCTAACGAAGAAAATGAAACGTTTCTCTGGCATTGTCGTTTGGGGCACATTAGTGAGAAACGCGTCAAGAGGCTCCATTCAAATGGACTCTTGGGCTCATTTGACTTTGAGTCTTGTGAGCAATGCGAATCTTGCCTAAAGGGCAAAATGACACGGGCCCCTTTTAATAAACCCACAGAAAGGGCCAGTGAACAATTGAGCCTGATACATACTGACGTGTGTGGCCCAATGTCCACAAATGCTAGAGGAAACTATCAGTACTTCATTACATTCACTGATGATTTCAGTAGATATGGATATGTCTACTTGATGAAACATAAGTCGGAAACCTTTGAGAAGTTCAAAGAATTCCAGAATGAAGTACAGAACCAGCTTGGTAAAAGTATTAAGGCTCTTCGGTCGGACCGAGGAGGAGAATACTTGAGCCAGGAATTCCGTGATCATCTGAGTGAGTGTGGGATCATCTCCCAACTCACACCTCCTGGAACACCTCAGTGGAATGGTGTGTCTGAGAGAAGGAATCGGACATTGTTAGATATGGTCCGATCCATGATGAGTCACACAGACCTTCCTATATCCCTTTGGGGATATGCTTTGCTGACCGCAACGTTCACACTGAACAGAGTGTCATCAAAAGCAGTAGCAAAGACACCATATGAATTATGGACTGGAAAGGCTCCAGTAATGTCTTTTCTCAGAATTTGGGGTTGTGAAGCCTATGTCAAAAGATTAATCTCAGACAAGCTTACACCAAAATCTGACAAGTGCTACTTCATTGGTTATCCTAGGGATACCAAGGCTTATTACTTCTATCTGCGATCCGAGAACAAGATCTTTGTTGCTCGGGATTGTACTTTTCTTGAGAGGGAATTTCTCTCTAAGAAAGATAGTGGGAGTAAGGTACAACTTGATGAAATTCAAGAAGGACAGGAACCTGTTCAACCTAATGAGGAAGAACAGCAGGATGAATTACATGAAAAGTTGTAATAGAACCTGAACCTGAAGTACCTGAAGTTCGAAGATCCGGAAGGATCCGTCACGAACCCGATAGATATCAGGGATTCCTCGTGACTAATTGCCATGATCTTTTGATCATTGACGGTGATGAACCCTCGAACTTTGCAGAAGCCATGATAGGCCCTGACTCCTTAAAGTGGCGTGAAGCCACTGAATCCGAGATGGACTCCATGTCTGTCAACCGAGTGTTTTCACTGGTTGACTTACCCGCTGGTGCTAAAGCCATCGAGTGTAAATGGATCTTCAAGAAGAAGATTGACATGGATGGAAATGTCCAGATTTACAAGGCCAGGTTGGTGGCAAAAGGTTTCAAACAAATTCATGGTATAGACTATGATGAAACCTATTCACCAGTGGCCATGATGAAATCAATTCGGATTCTCCTAGCAACTGCCGCTTATTATGATTATGAGATTTGGCAGATGGATGTGAAAACCGCCTTCCTGAATGGAATCTTGGAGGAGGATGTGTAAATGACACAGCCTGACGGTTACATTGATCCTAAGAATGCTGGGAAAGTATGCAAACTTCATAAATCCATTTATGGATTGAAGCAAGCATCCAGGAGTTGGAATCTTCGTTTTGATGAAGCAATAAAGAATTTTGACTTCATCAGAAACAAGGAAGAACAATGTGTGTATAAGAAAACTAGTGGGAGCAAAGTGGCGTTTCTTATCCTATATGTCGATGACATATTGCTTCTTGGAAATGATATTCCAATGCTGAAGTCTGTTAAAGACTGGCTGGGAAGTTGTTTTTCCATGAAGGACATGGGTGAAGCCGCGTATGTTCTTGGAATTCGAATCTTTAGAGACAGATCTAAAAGGATGATTGGACTTTGTCAAGATTCTTATATAGACAAAGTCCTGCATCGATTCGGAATGGATAAATCCAAGAAGGGATTCACGCCAATGATACATGGTGCTACACTAAGCAAGACTCAGTGTCCTAAAACACCTGATGAGCTTAAGCGCATGAGTAGGATACCTTATGCTTCGGCTATAGGATCTATCATGTATGCCATGATCTGTACTCGTCCTGATGTTGCTTATGCACTAAGCATGACGAGTAGGTACCAGTCTAATCCAGGTGAGAATCACTGGATTGCCGTAAAGAATATCCTGAAGTATTTGAGGAATACTAAGGATAAGTTCTTGGTTTACGGAGAAAGTGAAGTGCTTGATATGAGTGGATTCACGGATGCAAGTTTTCAGACAGATAAAGATGATTTCTGGTCACAGTCTGGTTACATCTTCTGTCTGAATGGCGGTGCAGTAAGTTGGAAGAGCTCCAAGCAGAGCACCGTGGCAGATTCCACAACTGAAGCTGAATACATCGCTGCTTCAGAAGCTGCGAAGGAAGGAGTTTGGATAAGGAACTTCATGATTGAACTCGGTGTATTCCCAAATGCCACTGAGCCTCTAACACTGTATTGTGACAACAATGGTGCAATTGCTCAAGCTAAGGAACCGAGACATCATCAGAACTCAAAACATATTATGAGAAGGTATCACCTGATTCGTGATATAGTGAATAGAGGTGAAGTGATGGTCAGCAGAGTTCCCACTGATGAGAACGTGGCTGACCCGTTGACAAAGCCACTCCCGAGACCTAAGCACGAGTTGCATACTGCTGCTGTAGGAATTAGAGATTTTCAAATGTAATCTCTTTTTGAGTGGGAGTTGTGAGGGCTTTATTTTAGTTATTTTGATTGGTTCATGTAAACATTTTAATGTTAATGAAATTTTATTTCTGGATTATTTTTAACTGTGACATAAAATAATCGTTCCAAAATGATTCATGTCGTTATATATGGGCCATCGAAGTACATGAGAAAGACTTGATCATGAAACCCCATATTTAACGAAATGACATAAATCATAGTGTCCATAGTCGAAGGTTGTTGAAATTGGAACACCAACAACCACTTGAGACTAGAGTGTGTTGAGACTTATGACCAAGTTTCATGGGTCATGGATGCGCGGCATCAAAGTCAACACATAGGTATATGTAGGGGAGCATATGACCGGACATGGCCCGCTGATGAGAACTCTACAAGATATTGATATCTGTGTCATAAAAGGTTCTCATTTACGACTATAGAGTATAGTCCTTAGACCTGAGTTCGCATGCATGTGGCTGCACATGGATTGATGCGCTTTGATCATTGTCTAACGCTGTTTCGTAACTGAGAGCTATAAGGACCTTGGTTGGGTGTATTATAAAGTGTGTAGTTCATAACGATGGAACAAGATGGGATTTGTCCCTGCCGTTTAACAGAGGTAATATCTCTAGGCCAATCGGAGACTTGATAGCTGGTAAGAGAGTGGCCACTCCCAAACGGACTTGCCCAAGTCGTTTGAATTGTCAGTATCAAATCTGGTCCGATGAACATGGTCTGGCTATATAAGGATGACACGCATCTTGCCTTATGCCAGATCGAGATATTGAGACAAAAGGATTAGGGAATGTAGAATTCCAGTACAAGTGGGAGATTGTTGGGAATGTCCTGAACTCTACTGTGCTATCTCTAGAAAGTATGATAAGTGTCGAGATCAGACATAAGTCATAAATACTGGGAGGTCATGATGACTTGCTAGAGCCCGCTCTTGATCTATAAGTTGAGTACTTATTACCAGTATTGTATGATCCCAAAGGGTCACACACCATAGCTAACGGGAAAGTTAAAAAGGAATTAATACAGTAAGATGCAAGACATTTACTGTATTTGTACAGAGAATTGGGCCAGACAAAATACAGTCTTTTGTCTGATTTGGGTCTTGGGCCCAAAAGCCTAATAGGCCATTAGTTTAATTACTTGGGCCCATATAAGGGAAGAGGGGGGCGCCAGTTAGCCTAAGCTTCTGCGATTTTAGGTCTGGCCGTCCTCCTCTCTCTCTGTTGTTCCAGCTTGGTCTAGCAGCATGATCCAGTAGCTTGTAAGCGTGTGGATACCTAGGAGGAGCCGGTAATCATCAGCTCTTGCAGATCTCGATATTCCCTTGATTAATCCGCTGCAATCATAAGGTAATGATCCTGATCTGTTTATGATTCAACTGCAAATCACCTAGATCCTAGTTGATTATGTGATAGGTTGTAATCTGATAATTAAACCTATGAACCAACATAATCCTACAAGATCAACCTACTGGGAACACCCACATCACTTCAGGTATCAGAGGATCCTTTTATTGACTTCAATTTAATACTGACTTAGATTTCTCACCTAAGGGCTTGGTATACTTTGTGTCGGATTCCCTTGTTAGTTCTGACACAGCCTGTCAACCTATCCTATTTAGTTCCCTTCTCCCCTTCTATAAAGTAAAAAAAAAGATAATAAACTGAGGATGAGTTAGTAACTCCGAAGTGGTCATGGGAATGGTAGCAAACACTATTTTCTCTCATGTGATCCATGGAATGTGTCCAAAGTACACCCCATAACGGGAAGAACACTGATAAAAAAAAAATGATACCCAATGGGGAAAAATCAGTTGTTAAAGAAGGGAAAGAGAAGAAAGGGACTAGAGAAAGATAGTATGGTGGTCTAGAGCTGATAAGGTAAGAATCCATGTGCCCTTTGATCGATACTCCTTAGGTGAGACCGCACTTAAATACTTGCAGAAGTCAGTAGGGAGAATTTGAATGCTTGAATGTGATTGTGGAGTTTACCTAGGACAGTTGCTAAGTGTGGGGGAAGTACATGTTGGTCTTGATATCCTGTGATTGATTCTTTCAGTTTTAGGCCATGTTATAGTTGTGTTTTTAGTGTCTTTTGTGTTCTTTTAGAGTCTTTTACAGGTATAATCAGGTTTGGAGCTAAATTGGAGATAATGGAGCATTTTGGAGATTTTTGGAGTGTTTGGCCGAGAGATAGAGTTCACTGTCCAAAACAGAGAAAGGTGTCGATCGTTGCACACCTGCAACGGTCGATGCCCCAGCGAGATGGGCCAAAACTCGGCGGTTTAGAAGAATCAAGATATTGCACTTTGATCCAGAAGTTCCTGATATTTACAAAGAAGCCCCTGGCCGAGATTATACCTATATATTAGAGTTTTTGGTGTTTTAATTAGATACGATATATACGCTTTACATTACGCTTTGATAATTAAGAGCAGAGGATTTTTAGAGCTTTTGGGGCTGATCTGAACCTGTTACATCATCTGTATTTGGAGAAGATTTCGAACCCCTTTTACTCTTATTCTTTTATGCAATTTATTCATCATATGATCATGTTTTCATTATCTATGTCTGAGTAGATTCCTTGTTAGGTTTAGGGTTTCTCACATAGGATTTCATGACTTGCTAGACTTGTTCAAATTCAGCTAAGGATTCATAACTATATCTGTTCTTCAATTTAATTGTGCTTAAAGCTAGTTCTAACCTGATCAATTAGAATCTAGATCTTAGGTTGCTAAATACGTCGCGGAAGTGGGGTTTAGGAATCTGAACTAATTAAATTGGGCAATTAAACTTTGCGCAAACGGAAGTTTGGTTTAGGATAATTGTGAACATATCAAACTTGGAATTAATGCTAGTTTAATCTGTTAGTTCTCGCAAACGAAAGTTTGGTTTGCTGCACTTAGACTTAGAGAATTATCGCAAAGGAATTTGGTTAATTCTATATCTGTGTTTTGAGTTCTAGAACTGTGCTTAATTAGATCCTTGTTGAATGAACTGTCTTCTTGTCTGATTTCCTGAGAACGCCCTAGACTTAGCGCTCTTAATAACTTGCTTTCACAACCGTTAATCTCTGCTACTGATTTACTTTCTCGCACCTCTTTTAATTCAATTACATTGCTTTATTCCTAGTTAAATTCCTGTTCTTGAGCTATTGAATACCGGAGTCTCTGTGGATTTCGATACCCTATATACTACATTGATATTGTTGTGCACTTGCAGTTTAGTATAGGGATTAAAACTCTGAACCTATCACCCTCCCTCGGCTTAAGACCACGGTTTGCAAAGTCGAGCTTAACGACTTTAAACAAAAGCGCACTTGGGAGACATTCCCATGTTTATCCTTATACATACATCTTTTGTTTGTTATTTTTGATGTTTTGCTTCGAGTTTTATCAGGTTTTGGTCTTCGGGTGAGGTTGTATACTAGTTGGTGTTGAGTAAAGACCGCTGGAATGAAGAAAAATGGTACAGGAGTCAATATCGGGTTCCGTATCGGCTGGCCAGGCCGATACGGTTCTGGTAAAAATAATCCGAGGCTCAGTATCGGACACCGTATCGGCTGGCCAGACCGATACGGATTTCCCAGAAATAATCCGAGGGTTCATATTGATGTCTGTATCGGTTAGCCAGACCGATACGGGCTTGCGGATTATTGGCCGAGAGAAATTCGACAAGTGATATCGGTCCCCGTATCGGCTGGCCAGACCGATACGGGATGCAGCATTTAAAAACCGAGAATCGATATCGGCTGGCGTATCGGTTGGCCAGGCCGATACGCACCTTCGCCCAGGTAAGTTTTCTCGAACCAAAACCGTTTTCAACCCGGATTTTGACCAAAATTGATTTAATGAACCAACTTAAACCGGTTTGAACCGATTTTCCCCTTGTTTTCTCCTCCAATCGCGATTTCATCTCTCTTTCTCTCCACTTTGGCGATTTTCTCAACAAAATTCTCTCAAGTTTCCAAACTCTCTTCCTCTCTCAATTCAACTCGGTTTTCAGTGATTCAAAGCTCTAAGCTCTCGATTTTGTTAGCTCTATCACTTGTTTTCACTCTCCATCACCATCCTTCATCACAAACCAAGGTAATAATCTCAATTCTCTCAAGATTTTCGGATTGAAAAACCTAGAAATTTTGAACTCGAAATTTTTGGTTGTGGATGCTTGACATTGCTCGAAACTGCACCCAATATGTGTTTGAATGAATGCCCATTGCCAATTTCGCCCTAGGAGTGAATGAATTTGATCTTTGGTGAATTAGGGTTCTTGAGAAATTTGGAATCCGAAATGTTTTGGGGGTTTTCTAATTGGATGGTTTCTAATGATGCATTGAATTGTTAAAAGCTTAATTTTGTGATACTACTCGATTTGGATGAGTTTTGTTTCACAAAAGTTTCAAAAATGCACATTGAGGACCTTTGGTTGATGAGACTGTGAATTGCTCAAGAATGTGATTGATTTGTTCGTTCATTGTGCTTATGTTGAGCTAGAATTGAGTTTGGTTAAGATGCTTAGGCTTGTTTACTCCATCGAAATTGAAAATTTTTGCAATTGTTAAGCTCCCACAATTGTTGATCATCAATGCTTTAAGCTCTTATTGATTGTGTTGGTGGATTGTGCTATGTGCTTATTCATTCTTTGAGTTGTCTTTTGTAGGACAATGACAAGAAAGCGCGCCGACCCAAAACCAAACCCAAAGGCACAAGAGCCGGTACAAAATGTGGGAACTTCATCAAAAGGGAAAGGGATAGCAGTTGAGGAAGAGGTACCAGAGGCCCCAGTAAAGGTGATTCAGGTGCCACATAAGTACTCCACCTCTGAGATATATGACAAGCTGGAGGGGATACCATTTTGGCCAACCCGATACCCTCACACCCCGAAACTTACTGCACTTGGGCTACTGGATGACTACAACGAGATTGTAGAGAACATGGGCCTTAAGGAGTTCTTCAACCTTGCCAGTGACTCCTACCAGAGCTCAGCGTGCCAATTCCTCTCATCCATGAAAGCAACAGTCAACATGAGAAGAGCAGCTTTGGCAGGGAAAGTGAGTCGAGGGAAGATTGATTTCCAAATGGGTAGGAAGAAGCTCAGCATGACATATGAAGACATAGCTGCAGTTTTTGATTTTCCAGAGAATGGTGCTCAGCTGGAAACTTTTATCCCCATTGATAAGGACGACCTCGAGGGTGTTTGGCAGATGATAGCTGATGGGCCCTTTAAGCTGGGGGCTATGAAGAATGAAAGGATCAGACACCCAGCCATTCGCTATGTGCACAAAGCATTAGCACATACTCTGTTTGCTAGGAAGGAGACGGGGCAGGTCACAGAGATGGAGATGAAGCTTCTCTACATTGGGTTGCAGCCTCTCCTGCTCACATATCCCAACGGTCAGCTAATACCACCAGTTGAGCGCCTCCCAAGCTACACTTCCATTTTGAATGATCAGTTTGCTGTCCACCGAGATTGGGAAATGTCAGTGAGGGACTCTAGTCCGAAGTTCAGCATGGGTGGTTTGATCACGCCGTTGCTTGTGAAAAAGAAGGTAAAACTGGAAGGAAGTCTGGATGAGAAGACATTTGGGACGCCTACACCAGTAGCATGGCTGGATGTTCCGCAACTTATCCGAACTCACTACCTCGCCTCCAAGCCGCCTCCAGAGCGCCATCTTGATATACTTGTATTTTCGTGCATTTAGGCTAATGTTAGGATCATGTTTTACTTCTTTTTAGTTTCCTTTAACTTCACTTCTTTGGTCATTGATGTGTTTAGAGTATAGGATCATCTAGAGCTAGGTTTAGGCATTCTAGGCTTGCATTTGGAGTGTTTCCTATGTTTTGTAGGTTCTTGGAGTTGCTAAGGATGTTTGGAAGAGTTTGGAGGCTAAAGGAGTGATTGCAAGTGAAGTGGTGATGAAGGACCAAACCGATGAGCTTGAAAGATTGAGTCATATGAAGATATTACATTGACTTTTAGCTCTGGGATTCTGAATAAAAATCATGGGATATTGAGTTAGCTTTCTAATGGAGGTGGTTTGAAGTCATTCGGAGCTATATGGAGAGAGTTATGCCTAATTTACTGGATGCATCTCAACACAGAAAAATCCGAGAGTCCGTATCGGTCTGGCCGACCGATACCCCGACCGATACGACCCTTCCCAGAAAAATCCGAGAGTCCGTATCGGTCTGGCTGACCGATACGCCGGCCGATACGACCCTTCCCAGAAAAATCCGAGAGTCCGTATCGGTCTGGCCGACCGATACGCCGACCGATACGCGTCCCAGAAATTGCCTTGGATCCGGGTCAACACCCGGTTTGTTCCGGGTTGACCCGGCTCGAACCCTAATGACTTTTTAAGCCAAAAACCTATCTTTTTACAGTATCTTATGCTATTTTATTGTTCTAAACACTTGTAAGAACAAGTTGGATTTCTTGATTGAATCTAGTACTTCTTTTGTGATTCCTTCATCAAATCTTTCAATCAAACTCTACTTTTCTATGATCAATCTTATTTCTATGGAATTTGTTGGTTTGATCATGATTAGTGAGTAGTTCTTCATAGGGCTTATGGGTTAGGTAGGATTAGGTTGATTTAGGGGTGATCAATGGATTCTAATGTTTGATTGTTTAAAATCTCATCTGTCAAAGTGTGTTTAATGTCTAATTAGCCTTGATCAAGTTGATTAGAATGCTTAAGATTTCTTGTTCACAACATGTTCGATGAAATTCCTGTTCATAGCTTTGATAGAACTTTCACATTCTAGCGCATGAGAATGTATGTTTAGAGTGATTGTTAGTTGTTTGGAACTTGTTTGATTGCTTGCTTGATTCTAATTCACAAATGAGAATTTGTTCTTGGATTAGGATTAAGTAAAGAGATTAGTATTAAGAGATTAAACTGATCGTATCGTTGTGTTCCTTGCTAGGAGATTAGCTTGTTTGAAGTTTGAATTAGGATCCTTGATCATCCCGAGTCACCTGTCCGTTGACCTTAACCTTATGCCCTATCTTTATCATTTATTGAATCACTTGTTTATTTGCTTTTGTTTACTTCGATTTGATTTGATTTCGTTAGGATTGTTAGAAACAACAACTTAATTAAGTGATTTGACTCTAGAGGATTAGTGAGTGCTTATTGGTTTTATCCATCCCAGAATAGGTTCGATACCTCAAAGCTACACGATAAGCTTGAGGAATTGGTACCTCAAAGGATCTGCCAAATCTTAGCTATCAATTTGGCGCCGTTGCCATTTTGGGATTCTGGATATATCAATTCGATTTCTAATCCTTTTTAGTTCAAGTCTTTGTTACTAAATTTTCTCCTTCTTCTAGCTTTGATGTCAGGTGCAAGTATTGTTGAGCCAACACATGAGGAGAATATTCAAGTCCAAGATGACTTCCTGAAAGAAGCTGAAGAGACTATTAAGGAATTTGAATTGCTTCTTGGTTGTACAGTTGGTGAAGACCTTGTAGTGCGGTATGAAGATGATGATGATGAAGGGACAATCATGGGTCACTCAACCAATATCAACAATGAAGAAGTAGGAGAAGTTGTGAGAGATGAGGAGGAGCCTTATGAAGATGAGTCGGTTGTTGAGTGCAAGAACATCAAGGAAGAGAGCATACAAGACGAGCCCTCAATCATGGAAGAAGAGCCAAAGCAACCAATTCACAAGAAAGAGCCAATTGGAGGAAATCTTATAGAGAAGCAAGATGACCTCAAGGAAGACGCCTTCAAGGAGGATGAAGAAGATGGATCTCCAATGGCTCAACCCCCTCACAAGCTTCTTGGTATAGTCTCTACCACACCATTGAGCTCTCATGATCCAAGGAAGATCCCTTTTGAGGAGATAAGGCTGAAGGAGTTTAGGGGGTGGTTCTACGATGAGTATGATCCCGGTGATACAAACTCATGCCACATCCCTAAACAAAAAGAGTGAAGGGATAGTCAAGCTAAGTGACTCAAAACAAGCTCACTTGGGAGGAATTCCCATGTCTATCTTTTTGGGGAGCTTTGGGGTAAATGCAAAGAAGAAGAGAATGAGTTTTGGGATTGAGCCCTGCTCTTCATCAAACCCGACTTACTCCATGGGGGAATCATCATCCCCATCACACCACAACTAACCAGGTAACACTCCAACTTGTACATACTTGCATTTTAGCTTCTTTTCTTTCTTTTTCTCCTTTTGTTGAGTCTCTCTCTCGAGCTTGCTTTCCCACCGAGACGGTGTGAACTAAGTTTGGGGGAGAGACTAGTTGCTAATCATGTTTTCTTTGTTCTTATTTTCGATTTTCTCACTTTGAGTCTCATGCATTTCACTTAAGGCATAGAAAAATCCAAAAAAATTGAAAAATTTCAAAAAAATTTCACAAAAAGAAAGCATGTAGTTGCACTTGCATCATAGGATCGAGTCTAGTTGCATCATATAGGACGCATGCATAGGGAGCAATGATTGAATGTCCTTGTAAGACTGATTGAGTGATGACTTGTTCTTTATGCTAGTTGTTTGAGCTAGTTGATTGTCCTAAGATTGCAATTCAAGAAAGGCTAGAAAGTTAAGACAAACCATGCTCGGATTGCTTGCTTTGAAACTTGGTTTGAAACTGAAATAGGCTTTGAATTGACACTAGCTCTACCTAAGTGGGAACTTTAATGATGACATCTAATTATCGTACTCATGCTCTGTGTGCTAAACTCGTGGATACCCTAAAATATTTGAGCATTCTTATCCTTTCTACCCCTCTACTTGCTCAAATAGACTTTCATACCTTTCACCACCCTTCTTTCAAGCCACAAACACTATCTTGAGTGGTAGGCCTATTTGGAATGAGCTAGGTAAAAAGTGTTGAGTATGAGGCGACTAGGAGAAATTTCCATATAGTGCAAGCTCAGCACCTTTAGCTTTGCAATAGGCTAGAATCCAAGTTTGGGGGAGGAATTGGGAAAGGAGAAAGAGAGTAAAGAAAAGAAAGAATGAAAGGGATTTTGGTTGGGATCTTATATTTGTTGGCAAAGTGTTTTAAAAGAAGAAAAGCTCTTATGTGTTTAAAGAAAAGAAAAGTGTCTCATATTTTGAAATGAAAAGAAGCCAAAGGCTCACCTTAAAGAAAGAAAAGAGACCATTGCTAAAGAAAGACTTGAGCTAAGTTAAAAAGAAAAGATTTGCCACTGTTTTGAAAAGTCTTTATTGATCCTTGGGGAGTTTGATTGAAAATGTCTGATTGAGAAAGGGGGATGAGGCAAAAATAGCCTTGGTCAAGGGTAGTATCCATCTAGGTGGGCTAGATTAGGAGAAGAAGTAATTGGGGCATGGGTAGATGGAAATCAACCTAGTATGCACCAATTGCCTCTAACTCTTAGCATTTTACTATAGCTCATTCACTTTTTCATGAGAGAACCTTCGTGCTTTTGGAATAAACCCCTCTTTTGATTGAGATCACTTTAATCTCAAAACCTTGTCCCTTTGCCAAATGAGTTTGATCACCTTGCATTGAGTAAGATCCA
This sequence comes from Orychophragmus violaceus, assembly GCA_030180135.1. NCBI lineage: Eukaryota > Viridiplantae > Streptophyta > Magnoliopsida > Brassicales > Brassicaceae > Orychophragmus > Orychophragmus violaceus. The sequence goes on along the minus strand of CM058238.1, from coordinate 84,937,148 downwards.
CTTGAAAAACTAATGAATGTTAAAGAGCTAGTTGATAGGAATGCTTGTCTAGGTCGAGAATTGAGCTAAGAGTTTTTTCTTGATGAGCATGGCTAAATTTTTGGAGTAAGCCTAACTTGGTTGCATCTTGGTGACGTTGACTCGAATTGGAACTTGTTGATCTCAGTTTTGTCTTTGGATATGAGCTTCCGCCTTCAAACCTTTTCCCCAACTTGTTGTGATAGTCCTATGCTTGCTTGTGGACAAGCAAGGTTTAAGTTTGGGGGAATTGATATACTTGTATTTTCGTGCATTTAGGCTAATGTTAGGATCATGTTTTACTTCTTTTTAGTTTCCTTTAACTTCACTTCTTTGGTCATTGATGTGTTTAGAGTATAGGATCATCTAGAGCTAGGTTTAGGCATTCTAGGCTTGCATTTGGAGTGTTTCCTATGTTTTGTAGGTTCTTGGAGTTGCTAAGGATGTTTGGAAGAGTTTGGAGGCTAAAGGAGTGATTGCAAGTGAAGTGGTGATGAAGGACCAAACCGATGAGCTTGAAAGATTGAGTCATATGAAGATATTACATTGACTTTTAGCTCTGGGATTCTGAATAAAAATCATGGGATATTGAGTTATCTTTCTAATGGAGGTGGTTTGAAGTCATTCGGAGCTATATGGAGAGAGTTATGCCTAATTTACTGGATGCATCTCAACACAGAAAAATCCGAGAGTCCGTATCGGTCTGGCCGACCGATACCCCGACCGATACGACCCTTCCCAGAAAAATCCGAGAGTCCGTATCGGTCTGGCTGACCGATACGCCGGCCGATACGACCCTTCCCAGAAAAATCCGAGAGTCCGTATCGGTCTGGCCGACCGATACGCCGACCGATACGCGTCCCAGAAATTGCCTTGGATCCGGGTCAACACCCGGTTTGTTCCGGGTTGACCCGGCTCGAACCCTAATGACTTTTTAAGCCAAAAACCTATCTTTTTACAGTATCTTATGCTATTTTATTGTTCTAAACACTTGTAAGAACAAGTTGGATTTCTTGATTGAATCTAGTACTTCTTTTGTGATTCCTTCATCAAATCTTTCAATCAAACTCTACTTTTCTATGATCAATCTTATTTCTATGGAATTTGTTGGTTTGATCATGATTAGTGAGTAGTTCTTCATAGGGCTTATGGGTTAGGTAGGATTAGGTTGATTTAGGGGTGATCAATGGATTCTAATGTTTGATTGTTTAAAATCTCATCTGTCAAAGTGTGTTTAATGTCTAATTAGCCTTGATCAAGCTGATTAGAATGCTTAAGATTTCTTGTTCACAACATGTTCGATGAAATTCCTGTTCATAGCTTTGATAGAACTTTCACATTCTAGCGCATGAGAATGTATGTATAGAGTGATTGTTAGTTGTTTGGAACTTGTTTGATTGCTTGCTTGATTCTAATTCACAAATGAGAATTTGTTCTTGGATTAGGATTAAGTAAAGAGATTAGTATTAAGAGATTAAACTGATCGTATCGTTGTGTTCCTTGCTAGGAGATTAGCTTGTTTGAAGTTTGAATTAGGATCCTTGATCATCCCGAGTCACCTGTCCGTTGACCTTAACCTTATGCCCTATCTTTATCATTGATTGAATCACTTGTTTATTTGCTTTTGTTTACTTCGATTTGATTTGATTTCGTTAGGATTGTTAGAAACAACAACTTAATTAAGTGATTTGACTCTAGAGGATTAGTGAGTGCTTATTGGTTTTATCCATCCCAGAATAGGTTCGATACCTCAAAGCTACACGATAAGCTTGAGGAATTGGTACCTCAAAAGGAACCTAAAATCCTAGTTATCACATCTCTACCGGATGTGCTCGGGTACTTCCCACGAAGAAGGGCATCTCCTCCCAAACCCCGACATTACAAGCTTTGCCAACAGAGCTCATATCAGATTTTTACCGGGGGAGGAGCATCTGTTTGGACCTCACGGATCGCGGAGAGCGGCTGCAGCAGAGTCTGATCCTTCCGACGCACCTGCTGGGGTGTATGGGCTGCACAGATACTATATTGAGCCTCTAGATGGTCCTATCGCAAACAAGACGATCAGAGCACTCAGGGACCAGAACCGGGACCTCCAAAAGCAGAGCAAATGGCACGGGAGGAACATCAAGAAGATGGCTACCTGCTTGAAGAAAGTGACCAAGGTTCTTAAGATGATCGTGGGGAAGAAAGACAAGACTGGTGCTACGGGACAGACCTCCACCTCCCGAGAGGCTCAGGCTGGTGTAGATGAGGAGATTCGAGCAGCGACTGAGGAGGTGATAGCTGAAGCCGATGTTCTAGTTGAGCAGACTGAGTTAGAGCAGGGAAGGTACTCGGTTGCTGGACACGAGACAGGAGGATCTGCGCGCATGGCTCACGACTCCTACTATGAGGATCCTCACCGCCACTCCACTCGCGAGGACAGCAGGAAAAAGAGGAGAGCCATGAGGACACCTTCCTGCTCCTCCTCTAACCCGACTTACTCCATGGGAGACTCATCACCTCCATACCTCCACTTCTAGCCAGGTTAAACTCCACCTTTGTACATAGTTTTTTTCTCTTTTCTTTGTTTGCTTTTTGTTTGTTTTCGGTCTTTCCTCTTCGCTTAGATCACACAAGGGACCGTGTGATTTAAGTTTGGGGGAGAGACCAGTTGCTAATCTGGTTTGTTTTGTTTCTTATTTTCGATTTTATCACTTGAGTCTCATGCATTCATCTAAGGCATAGAAAATCCAAAAAAATTGAAAATTTTCAAAAAAAAATTCAAAAAGAAAAGCATGTAGTTGCAATAGCATAATAAGATTGAGTCTAGTTGCATCATATAGGACGCATGCATAGGGAGCAATGATTGAATTTCCTTGTAAGATTGATTGAGTGATGACTTGTTCTTTATGCTAGTTGTTTGAGCTAGTTGATTGTCATAAGATTGTAATTCAAGAAAGGCTAGAAAGATAAGACGAACCATGCTCGGATTGCTTGCTTTGAAACTTGGTTTGAAACTGAAATAGGCTTTGAATTGACGCTAGCTCTACCTAAGTGAGAACTTTAATGATGACATCTAATTATCTTACTCTTGCTTTGTGTACTAAACTCATGGATACTCTGAAAATATTTGAGCATTCTTATCCTTTCCACCCCTCTCAACTTGCTCAAATAGATTTCCATACCTTTCACCACCCTTCTTTCAAGCCACAAACACTATCTCGAGTGGTAGGCCTATTTGGAATGAGCTAGTAAAAAGTGTTGCGTATGAGGCGACTAGGAGAAATTTCCATATAGATGCAAGCTCGACATCTTTGGCTTTGCAATAGGCTAGGATCAAAGTTTGGGGGAATTGATATGAAAGGAGAAAGAGAGTAAAGAAAAGGAAGAATGAAAGGGATTTTAGTTGGGATCTTATGTTTGTTGGCAAAATGTTTTAAAAGAAGAAAAGCTCTCATGTGTTTAAAGAAAAGAAAAGTGTCTCATATTTTGAAATGAAAAGAACCCAAAGGCTCACCTTATAGAAAGAAAAGAGACCATTGCTAAAGAAAGATTTGAGCCTAGTTAAAAAAGAAAAGATTTGCTACTGTTTTGAAAAGTCTTTATTGATCCTTGGGGAGTTTGATTGGAAAGTGTCTGATTGAGAAAGGGGGATGAGGCAAAAATAGCCTTGGTCAAGGGTAGTATCCATTTAGGTGGGCTAGATTAGGAGAAGAAGTAATTGGGGCATGGGTAGATGGAAATCAACCTAGTATGCACCAATTGCCTCTAACTCTTAGCATTTTACTATAGCTCATTCACTTCTTTATGAGAGAACCTTCATGCTTTTGGAATAAACCCCTCTTTTGATTGAGATCACTTTAATCTCAAAACATTGTCCCTTTGCCAAATGAGTTTGGTCACCTTGCATTGAGTAAGATCCACTTGAAAACCTAATGAATGTTAAAGAGCTAGTTGATAGGAATGCTTGTCTAGGTTGAGAATTGAGCTAAGAGTTTTGTCTTGATGAGCATGGCTAAATTTTTGGAGTAAGCCTAACATGGTTGCATCTTGGTGACGTTGACTCGAATTGGAACTTGTTGATCTCAGTTTTGTCTTTGGATATGAGCTCCCGCTTTCAAACCTTTTCCCCAACTTGCTGTGATAGTCTTATGCTTGCTTGTGGACAAGCAAGATTCAAGTTTGGGGGAATTGATATTCATACATGTTCATGCATTTAGGCTTGTACATAGTTCTTGTTTTGACTTCTTTTCTCCATCATTCTTACCATTTTGTCGAGTCATTGTCGCATCTAGAGTTTAGAGTTGTCTAGGACTAGGAGTAGGCATTTTAGGATTATATTTGGAGTGTTTCTTGTGTTTTGCAGGTGATTGGAAGCGTCTATGAGCAATGGTGAGCTGGGAAGTGGAGTCTAGAGCTCAAGGAACTAAGGAGAATGCGGATACAAGCCGTACCGGTTAGCATATCGGTCGAGCAGCCGATACAGCACATCGACAAAAAAATCCGAGAGTCAATATCGGTTGGCGTATCGGCTGGCCCAACCGATATGACCTCTCGGATTAATTTTCGAACATCCATATCGGTTGGCGTATCGGCTGGCCAGGCCGATACGATCCTTCTCAGAAAAATCCGAGAGTCAATATCGGTTGGCGTATCGGCTGGCCCAACCGATACGCATCCCAGAATTTGTTTTGGATCCGGGTCAACACCCGGTTTGTTCCGGGTTGACCCGGCTCGCACCCTATTGACTATTTAGGCCAAAAACCTATTTCTTATGTTTTCTTAAGCTGTTTTTGATGTTCTAAACTCTTTTATAAGAACAAATTGGATTCTTTGGATTAATCTAGTATTTCTCTTGTTATTCCTTCAACAAATCTCTCAATCCCTCAGGATTTGGGGTATTTTGGAAGTTACGGATAAAAGAAAACGTTTTGGGTTTTAAAATCACAGATCCGGTTTCTCGGGAATTACCTGGTGAGAGTGGAAAGAAGAAAAACGTGTTTAGGGCTTCCTGGTGCTTTGAACAGCTCGAGATCTCGACAGAGCTTCGCCGAAAAGAGAGAGATGAGATTTATGAGGAGAAAAGGGAATATTTATAGGAGAAGAAGGGAAAGCCCTAGGGTTTTCAGGAAAGAAAAGTGGGTTTGGGCTCGAATTTGGGCTTTCTTCTTCTTTTCTAAAAAACATTTATTCTTGCTGGGCCAGGGCCATTACAGATACCACCTAACAACTTGAACGAGAGTTGAAAATTTGATTCTTAATCCGCGGATCTTGCCTCGTTAGATCCGTTGTAGGATGGGTGTAAATTAATTTCAAAAAAAATATTAATAATAAAAATTACACGGTTGATGCGCTAGAAGTTTTTTTTTCCTACTAAAGCTATTTACAATGACAAATTTATTCAACACCCCATTTTACACTCCACATCATCTTCTCTTTTTTCCACATCAATTTCTTTTTCTTTTACATCATAATTCAACACAATTTCACTTATATGATTTATAATGGTTTTATTTATTCAACATATTCCACTAATTTATTATCTTTATATTTTATATTTTATAAATATTTATGATACTAATAATTATTGATTAACACTAAATTAAAATAATTAAGAATTAATTAATTATTTAAAATAATGTTTGCTTTTTAGATTTTTTATATTATTTAAAAATATGTAATAAAAATGAGAAATAAAGAAAACAAACAAAATTTTTGATAAAAAACTGAAAATACAATACAATAAACTTATATGAGCGTATATATATTGTATATGAACGTATATATGTTGCATATGAACGTTCATATGGTACCAATGAACGTATATATGCTACCAATGAAAATTATTTGAAAGAGTCTAATAAAAAAATAAATTTTTTCATGTGTCCAAAATAAATGAGACAAGTTTTTATTTATAAAGCATGAAAATTATGAATTTTGATATAAAATTATATTATATATATATATATATATATTTATTTATTTATATCAAAATTCATAATTTTCATGAATTTATATATATATATATATAATTTTATATATATAATTTTATATGAAATTCATAATTTTATATATATAATTATAATTATTATTAACTAAATAATGTTAAAGAATTTGGATAGAAAAATAAAGTATAGAATGTGAGTATCCAATAGTTATGTTACATGTGTCACATAGTTAAATAATAAAAGAAAAAAAGAAAAAGAAAGGGACCCCACTAGATGCTTTCACGGGTGTTGAATTAATTCAACAACACATGTTGAAGTCATGTGATATTCATACATTTTCATGCATTTAGGCTTGTACATAGTTCTTGTTTTGACTTCTTTTCTCCATCATTCTTACCATTTTGTCGAGTCATTGTCGCATCTAGAGTTTAGAGTTGTCTAGGACTAAGAGTAGGCATTTTAGGCTTGCATTTGGAGTGTTTCTTGTGTTTTGCAGGTGATTGGAAGCGTCTATGAGCAATGGTGAGCTGGGAAGTGGAGTCTAGAGCTCAAGGAACTAAGGAGAATGCGGATACAAGCCGTACCGGTTAGCATATCGGTCGAGCAGCCGATACAGCACATCGACAGAAAAATCCGAGAGTCAATATCGGTTGGCGTATCGGCTGGCCCAACCGATATGACCTCTCGGATTAATTTTCGAACATCCATATCGGTTGGCGTATCGGCTGGCCAGGCCGATACGATCCTTCTCAGAAAAATCCGAGAGTCAATATCGGTTGGCGTATCGGCTGGTCCAACCGATACGCGTCCCAGAATTTGTTTCGGATCCGGGTCAACACCCGGTTTGTTCTGGGTTGACCCGGCTCGCACCCTATTGACTATTTAGGCCAAAAACCTATTTCTTATGTTTTCTTAAGCTGTTTTTGATGTTCTAAACTCTTTTGTAAGAACAAATTGGATTCTTTGGATTAATCTAGTATTTCTCTTGTTATTCCTTCAACAAATCTCTCAATCCCTCACCAATCTCCATGATCAACTCTATTTCTATGAGTTTTGTTGATCTAGTTATGATTAGTGAGTAGTTCTCCATAGGCTTATGGGTTAGGTAGGATTAGGTTGATTAGGGGTGATCAATAGATTTCTAGTGGTTAATTGTTTAAAATCTCGTCTAGCAAAGTGTGCTTAATGCCTAATTAATATTGATCACATTGATTAGGATGTTTAGAATTTCTTGTTCACAACATGTTCGATGAAATTCCAGTATCTAGATTTGTTAGGACTTTCACATTCTAACACATGAAAATGTATGTCTACAGTGATTGTTTGCTAATTGGAACCTGTTTGAATGCTCGTTTGATTTTAATTCACAAATGATGATTTGTTCTTGAGTTAAGATTAAGTGAAGAATTGGTATTAAGAGATTAAACTGATTTACTTGGTGTGTTCCTTGCTAGGAGATTAGCTTTTAGAAGTTTAAATTAGGATTCCTTGATCATCCCGAGTAACCTATCCGTTGACCTTAACCCTTGGGCCTTATTCTTGTCATTGATTGAATCGTTTGTTTATTTGCTTTTGTTTACTTCGGTTCGATTTGCTTTCGTTAGGATTGTTAGAAACTAAAACCAAATTGTTTGATTTGACTCTGAAGGTTTAGTGTTTGCTTATTGGTTTTATCCATCCCAAAAAGGTTCGATACCTCAAGCCTACATCGATAAGCTTGAGGAATTGGTACCTCAAAGGATTGCAAAATTCTAGTTATCATCATGTCATTTTGCAACATTCAACACCCATTGCATCTTATCAAATTAATTTAACTGTTAAAAATATTTTTTCAACATGACACATAAGCCCCATTATAACTAGTCTATGACGGATGCAAGACAGAATATTTTGAATCGCGAGTTAGTGGGTATCCGCAATTTTTTATAAAATCTATATTTTATTTCTTTATTTATTTATTTATTATTATTTATAATTTAGTGGGTTAAATTTAAAAATATATATATATATATATAACTTTATTTAAATTTTATAAATAAAATTATGTATTTAGATTTTAAATATTAAATTTTTATTAATAAAAATTATATTTATAAAAATATATAATAAAAATTGTTTTATGGGTTTGACGGATCGGTTTTAGACGGATCAAAAATTAATTCAATCTGCCACGCAGATCGTAGATCACGAATTTGACCCGCTTACGAGGACTATCTCCAACGTTATGATTCCTTAATTCCTCTTTTTGTACTATTAAATATACTACAAACATTAAATCAGATTGTGTTACTGTAAGGTACATGAGGCACTAAAAAAATTATTTGAAGACTGTTGCATCCGCTCCTTTACTCTCCCCCTACCGCTTTGAAAGATTAGTTTGTGCATGTTTACAGAGTTAAATCTCCACAAGCTGAAGCCCTTTCTCTTTTAGGAGCCATAAATACAGCCCATAAGTACCAGTTTCTGAAGATCATCTTTGAAGGAGACAATAGGTGCTTAATTCAACATTTACGAGAGGAGAAATATGACTGGAAAATTCACAATATATGCAAAGATATTAGGCATAAAGTTTCCCTTCTTCAAAGTCACTCCTTCCTCTTCGTGAGACGTGACTCCAACAAAACTACACACGCAATTGCCGCTGCTGCAAGACAATTTCACTCTCTACCATCTTTTGATTTTATTCCAGACTGGCTTGAATTGATTTCCTCCCAAGATATTGTAAATTCTACTTGTCATTAATAAAATTATTTATTTTGTCGGAAAAAAAAAATCTCCACATGTTGAACCTTTCTAGAACTTCCTTGGCATCTTTTTTTTGATATGAATGCATTCACTCCTTTGAAGAACTTCCACTCCAAGAAAGAATTTCATTTTCACATGTTTGTCATCTCATACTCCTTTTGTAGTAATGACTTAAATACTGACACATAGTATCATCATTTCCAGTAACAATCATGTCATCAACGTAGAGACATGAAAAAATTATGTTTTCTGTTTTCTTTAAAAACATTGTGTGACCATAATTGCTTTTCTGGAATACTTTCTTCTTGAAGTAGCTTTTTATTGTACTGAACCAATCTTTTGGTGCATGTTTTAGACCGTAGAAAATCTTTTGCAATAGATAAACTTCGTCTCCCTCCCTTGCTCTAATAATTCTTATAGATGGTCTACATAAACCTCTTTCTTTAGTTCTCCATATAAAAGCCCTCTTGGCATCTAGTTGATAAAAACTCAATTATTGACGAGATGTTATTACTCCCAAGAGACTTCTATTTGTATCCCATAAAGCAATTGGAGCGAATGCTTTTGTGTAGTCTACTCATGTTTGTGAATATCCTTTTACAATTAACCAAGCTTTGTACTATTCAGGCTTTCCCTCTTCATTTAGCTTTGTTTAGTATACCGAAAATTGGCATCCATTTTCTTTTCTTGAGAATGTAGAACTACAAGCTCTCAAATATGGTTTCTTTCGATGGATTAACCTCCAACTTCATGGCATTTTCCTATTTTTCTTGTCTCGCACCCTCGTTGTTGTTTATTGGATCATCATTGCAGATGTAGCGAGAAAAATTTCCCAAATCTTCTTCACTTATTCATTCTCCATTTACAAAATTATTTATCCATCTAGGTTGTTTCTTCAAACTTCTCGATTGTTCTCATATTCAGCCGCCTGATATAACCCATTTTTACACCGTTTTAGCTATCATTAATATATTTTTTATTGGTGTTCTAATGTGTTATCTAATGATTTTCAAGTTTTTATATCATTTGTAATTTTATGTGACCTTTTAGGAAAAGAGGAAAAAACAAACAGAAAATCCATATTTTGATACTGATGCTTTCCGTCAGAAGTTCCATACCAAATGGAGTACTTCTCACCGTTAGATCAAGCTCAAATTTTAACATAAGGTAGAAGGATTTACCATCAACACATTGAAACTTGTTACAGATGAATCCCACAATTAGATCTCAAGAGCTGTTAGGAGCAAGATGGCTTGATGAGCAGCAAAAACACCCCCTGGACGTGACCTCAGCCAGCTAGACCGCGGGGGAAGGCCTGTTGGCCGAGACCTGGAGGCTCTGAGCCAAGGCCAGGAGACCTACGAATACCACCAATTTTAGACCACATTTTGACCGTTTTTGATAACTTAAGCTCACCATATGGAGAGAGCAAAGTCACACATCGAAAATATGTGAAGAAACCCCTCATTTTCAGCACCTATATAGGGACATACACCATTTTTCAAATCATCACCTCTCAAATTCACTACAAAAGTTTCTAAGTAGTTTTTAGTTTTCTCTTTAGTTTTTAGGTTGTTTATAGGGATTCTAGATCTCTAACTATGAGATTGTCCGAGCTAGAATCTGAAACCCTAAACTACAAGTTTTTTATTTATTTATTTAATGCAAGATTTTATTATGGTTTGTATTTGGAAATCCGAGTAGTTATCTTGTTGGGTTTTTAGGGGAATTTTCGATATGACAAGTCATGGGTATGACCCTTATGGCCGATTTATATAATTAGGGTTCGTAATTTATACGGTTTTTTTGGTTATTGCCTTACGTTTAATACATGATTAGAGACTGATTACCTTGAGGCTGATCAGAGGACTGATAGATCTAAGGAAGTATTGCAGCTCCGAAATAGGATAATCGAGAAGATGTGCTGTAAGTTGAGAGAGTTGACTTACATGGAACTGTGAATGTGGATGAACTACATATTAATTCATGATCTTCCTCGCGGCCAGCTGCGAGAGTTGACTGGTCGAGTTGAAGAGATTAGGTGTTTAATTCTATGAGAATGTTAGGCATAATTGCATGTTTCGAGTTCTAGAACCGTAAGTAGACTAAGTCTCTGAACCCTAGGTATAATTCTAAGTAGATGTTGAATCCATTATCCCTTGAGAAAACCCGACAACCCAACGCATCGTTTTTATTGCTTACAAACCGCTAGTTACCTTCAATTGCATCCTTAGTTATTTTCGTGACAAAACCCACAAACTCTCTTAGAGTTAGCGAAAATTTGGTCCTGATAAAAAGTATATAGTTCGTTATTTATATGTGGATTTGATCCCTTAATATACTACACGCAATTGATGTGCACTTGCAGTTGGTTTTAGGTGTAAAACGTGGTAATCAATGCCCCCTTCGTATATTCTATCTCCCATAGATTGGATGGATCGAAGTCTCGCCTTTATTTTCTGATCTATTTGTTTGATTAGAAAAATTTAAGGCATTTCTTTTCTACCATAGCTTTTTAAATTCCTTTCTCTCTAAATTGTATGTATTGCTGATTGAAACTCATACCTTGCTAATAATAGCCGCATGAGGTCAATGCTTTGTCTCTGAAGACAGCTCACGAGTCCATCCCAGTTTTCTAAATAATGTGTTTGCATAACATTCTTTGCGAGGGAATTCCATGTTTCTGACGAGTACCTGCAAACAAAGAATAGACGGCTCTTTGACTATGTCATGTTTCCACACAACAAACAAATCAGATTTGCTCTCACATTCCATGCCAACAATCACTCCCTTGTTGCCAATTTTTCTTTTAATCCGAGCCAAGTACAAATAGCATATTTTGGTATCGCTTGTGCAAACCAAACTGACTTAAACATTCCTATTTATAGTGTTATTCGTTGTGACTAAATTATATAGCTGATAAGCTTTAGATTCTTCACCGACTCTAAGTAGAACGCACATGTGACTACGATTATTGAGCTTTATTCGTTTATGCTTATGAATGTAAACATAAGCGACTGACCCAAAAACTTTGAGAAAATTAATATAAGGTTTTATTTAAAACATGGAAATAACATATTTTAGTGCGACATAATATTTCTAGATAAAATTACACTAGTAAACACTCTTTCAAAGTGTTATTACACTAGGAGACACTTGCATCACTTTGGGCACTTTAGGCATAGAAAACTCAAAATTAACCCCCCATCAACTACTTTTTCTAACTATCCAATTACTAACCTCCATTTAATTACCTTCTCTAACTATCCAATTTTCAAACTAAATCTATTTCTCTCTCTAGATTTTTTTTCTTTTATCCTTATTCTCTTTCTCTCTTTTCTCTCTCTCTCACTAACTTTTTTTCCTCTTGATTTTCTTTCAAAAACATAATTTTTTGTATTATAAATTATAATTTTTTCTCTATATTATGACATACATTTTGATATATATTTTAAAAAAATTTGGATCAAATCTTGTGGATGTCAAAAAATTATGAAATGAATGGTATATATGATTCAAATCCAGTGGACACCATTAATTATTTCAATATCAACTCTTGTCCATTTTCCTTTATTCACGTTGCATGTAAATGTTACTTCCGCAATATGATTTACAACATTTTATAAAATGGTATGCTCGTCCATGTCGACATGTTTCTGTAGACATTTTTATGTGGACATTCTTTTGATGTACATTGTATGTTTTTCAATTTATTGTTTTATTTTTCACATATATGAATGACACAATGATTCAGATCCAATGAATATGTCCAAAGACATTTCTCCATTTTACTTTATCCACTTTGCCGGTAAATGTTCATTCCAAAATATGTTATACATCATTTTGTAAAATGGTGTCCACGTCGGTTTCTCCAATAACACTTGTGAATTATACGTTGTATATATTGCATGTAACTGCTCATTCTGCAATATGATATCTACCATGAATATTAACATGTAAACAATATTATATGTTTATTTTCTCGTCCATGTCGACATGTGTCTATGTACATTTGTATGTGGACACTCTTTCGGTGTACATTTTTATATTTTCCCATTTATTGTTATTGACAAAATTTTGGTGGACAATACTTTGTCCATCATATATGAGATATTTTCTAATTTTTAAGTAATACCGTGGTAATTTATAAAATGTTGTCCACCTCAATTTGTAAAATAGTATACACGTCGATTTGTCTTAGATGACTTGTCCATTTTACTTTATCCACATTTCTAGTAAAAGTTCAATCCAAAATATGATATACATCATTTTGCAAATGGTGTCTACGTCGACTTGTCCAAAAACACTTGTTAACTATACATTGTTCACTTGTTAATATGGAAATACCTTCTCATTATCCAACTCTTCATTTTCTGAATCAAATGTAATCCCTTGTTCTTCTTTATCAGAATCACTGTCATCTCTATTTGGATCTTCGTTCTCAGAGTCATCACTAGAACTATTATGATTTCCATCAGTTCTAAACCCCTCGAAATTAGGATCGTCGCTCCTCACAACATATGTATCTTTTATTCCTCCCAAGCATCTAACCATTTCTTCAACATCATTGTCATCAACCAATCTCTTTGTCTCATCACCTATTAGACATGTGGGGATATATGAAAAATAATCCATATTCTCACTATAACCTTCGGCAACCACAATATTTTGAAGATGTGGCATCTTCAATACTGTAGAATCTACCCGAACTATATGTGTATTCCCACCAAGATAAATCCCATTTTCACTCCAATATCCACCTGCATGAAGTCTTATACCATACAACCTGCATGAAACTTGGCTTTATTAGTGTAACGCCCCCTTCCCGTTTTCCGCTGACCGACGAGCTGACAGGCCAACAATCAAATAAGAACATGACCGATCGAACCCGAGCAGTCATACGAGAAGAGTTTGTCACAATACGAAAGCCAGAGACAGTCTGGTTTGAGACAAAGGCTCGAACTAAACCACCTTTGACTCCATTTACCTCGTTTCCAAGATACGGGGCTTTTCAACCTATACCGCTTCCACGAGTTGTGTTCGGTTCAGACTAAACCGTATATCAGGGAATTATTCCATTTTTATTATTTTAAAAAGATAAATCTTATTCATAACAATATACGGTCTAATACAGATCATTTAGCGAGCGCTCAACAAAATCTGAAACCGAAAATAAGTCAAAATGCGTAACAAACTGATACCTAATGCCAACCCGAGACTATTTTGAGTGTCCTACGCGTCCGCCGAGTTACGCCAAACCTGAAAAACACAAAAGGGTCTAATGAAAAATCTAAGATTACCCAGTGAGACGGCTCCAACCTAAAGGCTGCTAATAATCTAATAATCCCGCCCAAACCCAAAATAACAATCAAGTATAATAGCCGATCACGTGCTCCCAAGACGTGATGAGCTTCACAACACACAAACATTCAAATAACAACACAATCACCAACGAAGGAAATCGAGAACACTGCGGCACATGTTCTTGATTAGACTCGATCTATCTATAGCGGCACTACACAACTCTGCACCCTCTGGGCCCACTTTGCGAACTCGGTGACTTCCACGGGAACACTTAGCTACGCCACGGTAACTAAAACCTCCCACGACTCTTAGACAAAAACACAAAGTCCTACGGCTAAGACACCGTTCTTTGTCCATCGATACGCTGTGACTCAAGTTACCCCCGACAACCCGAGTTTACATGCAGTCCGGCCCTAGGATGCGACACCGTATTCTCCGGACCACACACCTAACGGCGTCACTTAGTAGGTTAACACCATAACTAGCATCACTACCCAAAGGCACATGTCCGATCAGGTAACTACCCGAGGATCCAATCGGGTCGGAAGTACCAGAACACCATCTCTAGACTTGCGGGATCTAACACACCCTGTAGAGTCATAATAACAACAATGTAAACAAGCAGACTCACTGGGACTCTATCATGCAATACCAACAAGGTCAAATAGAACTACCATCTCAATCCACAGTCTATCCCGCAAGTCCTATCACCAATCTCCACATCACACGACATCACTTAGACTTACCCGGTCCCGCACCAAAGTAAGTCTCTAGTAGTACAGTCTACTCGGCCCAACACCGAAGTAGGTAAACACTCAAGCAAGCAATCAACAGTCTACTCGGCCCAACACCGAAGTAGATATACAATCACACAATCAACAGTCTACTTGGCCCAACACCGAAGTAGATACACAACCACACAATCAATAATCACAACACCACACAAACAGTTATTTAGGTTTATTAGTCTTTTAATATGTCCTTAACCTTTACTCAATCAATCCACTACCTTGGGATTAGTGGATTACTAATCCCGTTGACGGCCCATCAATCACACCACTTCTTTTACTTATCACTTCCTATGTATCTTTTAATACGTCCTCGATCAGTCGGTTTAGAGTTAATAAGATTACTAACTCCCCGACATCTCTTTACTCATTAACTTTCATTCAATACCCTTAACCCGACTAATTAACCTACCCCGTTATTATATTCTAAGTGTGTTATGTCTTTTAACCGTATTTTAATCAATTCATAATTTCTCGTATATAGATTCCTTTAGGTACGTTCTTAAATACTTATATATACATACAAATCCTAGCATGACGTTTTATATGTATGCATTACCCAATCAAGCAATCAACGAACTATCAACGATTACAGATATAATCAAACTAGCATGCATCCCTTACCCTAACCATCTCATTGATTAACCAAGTTATTAAATCAACCTAGCCGTTCTAACCAATTCAAGCAATCGGGTATGCAACCTAAACTATGGTTTATCAATTACGGATCTATATGATCTCAACTAAATGCAACACACAATTAGCCGATTCACAGTGCTTGACGGACAGACGAATTGACGGACTAGCGGAAAAACGAGACACGGTACGAACTCAACGCAATCCCGAACCTTCTCCGAACCTCCGTTGCTTTGACCCGAACTTGACCCGCACTTGACCACAACGTTTCCCTAATGATTCTAATCGAGCCTTCGGACAATCCTCATCTTCTCTCTCTCTCCTCCGGTTCTCTCTCTCTCTTTCGGTTCTATTCCATCTCTCTCTCTTCTTCTCCGGTTCTCCTCCATCTCTCTCTCTTCTTCTCCGGTTCTCTCTCTTCTTCTTCTCCCACACTTATCCTTCTCTCTCTCTTCTTCTTCTTCAAACTTCATTTCCTCTCTCTCTCTCTTCACGGTTCTTCTTCTTTATCTCTTCTTCTTCTTCACGCCTCCCTCTCTCTTCTTCTTCACGGCTCTTTCTCTCTTCTTCTTCTTATTCCTCCGGTCTTCTCCTTCTTCTTCTTCTTCCTCCTCCTCCTTCCTTCTCCTTCTTCTTCTTCTTCTTCTTCTTCTTCTCCTCCTCCTTCTTCTCTTCCTCCGGCTTCTTCTTCTTCTTCTTCTTCTTCTTCTTCTTCTTCTTCTTCTTCTTCTTCTTCTTCTTCTTCTTCTTCTTCTTCTTCTTCTTCTTCTTCTTCTTCTTCTTCTTCTTCTTCTTCTTCTTCTTCTTCTTCTTCTTCTTCTTCTTCTTCTTCTTCTTCTTCTTCTTCCTTACACTGAATGCTTCACATCATTACACATGTCTCTCCTTTCTCCTACTGCTGCCACACCATCAGCCAAGACTTGGTGAGCAAGTCTCTTCCTTTTTTTGTCCATACTAAACAATAATGAACCAAATATATTTATTTTCTGAACCCAAATAAGAAGAGGTGGCGCCATGGGGATGTTGCACTTTTCAATGAGAAGTGTTTTATGACCAATTAGATTGCCCCAAACATTCCGAAGAAGTTCATATTCACGGTTCCTTCCGATGCTTTGGTTTTTCCGGTTTTGCGTTTAATATTTAAAAACTCTTTAGCTGCTTCCATAAACACATCAAGCCACATATTCAGCTTCTAGATGCTCTTAGATGAAATTTAGAAATTTTAATAACCTCAAACGGACACCATAGCTCCGGATATGGATTTTACAAGTTTTCTTGGTTTTGTCGGTTTTCATTCCCGACATACCGTTAAATTATTTAAAACCCCGTAGCCTCTGAGATAAATCCTCCAAGATTCTTTTTTACAATACTAGTCTCTTTACATGAATTTAGAAATCCTTTTCACCTCAATCGGACACCCATAGCTCCCCTTATGAATTTTACGAGTTTGTCGGTTCTATCGGTTTTCTTTTCCGATAGTCCGAAAAACTCATATATGGTCCGTTTCCATCATTCTTGGTCTTCTAAATGTTTTCTTTATTTAAAAAGAATAACATTTGGCCCCTATTGGCTTCCGGCTCATATTTTGGTAAAATTACCAAAATGCCTTTCATCGTCCAAAAATTACGAAAATGCCCCTCATTGACTTTTCTGTTGCCCGTTGACCATTCTTGATACATGATATTATATTCTTCCCCACTTACATAAATTCGGTCCCCCACTTCTCCGTTACTAACAAACTTCGAATTGGAAGCTGAACTTTGTAAGTCTCCGTCTCTCAATCTAATCCAACTCCGCTTCGCTGCTTACGCTCTGATCTCAAAGTGAACCCGCTCTTCCGATGCATATTGACTTACGAACCAATGGCTTGCACAAAACTTCTCTACACCGATCTGCACTCTTATTGTACATTCATTGCTCTTGACTGCACGGCTCCACCTTGAGCCTTGTTTCCTTCTGCGTCATCTGATACTGCTTGAATTCTGAATCAACTGCAACTACACTCCCAATGCTCAACTAATTCTTGAAACCTGGTTTTGCTCCAACTCTTATCACACTGACATCTTAAATGTTCCACACTAGTTGGCTTGACTCTCGATCCATCCTGACTTCTCCATTTGATTGCTTCATCGATTCTATCTCTGATTCCCAAATCCACCAATTCTGGCTGAATTGCTATACTCCGCTTCATGCATTTATCTGCGCCGACCAATACTCCAGGCTTCCCCAATTTGTCTTGACTTCCCCGATCATGCAAAAATAACTCGTCCTCCATTCCCGTCGCTTAACTTGTTTCCAATGGTTACTGCTCCTGACCGATATTAGGTTTATATTGATTTTCTTCTTTCCATCTAAACCGCCATACTCATGCATGCCTCGAACTTCCTCGATCACTGAATTCCCTGCTTCACTGACTCCAAAACTGTTCTTCCCACTGATATCCTCGAACGGACTCCTCCACTGACTTTGATGCTTCTGAATCCCTTCGCTAACTCATCAAACTCATCCGTCTTGATTTCTTCTGCCACTGATGCCCAAACCCTTTTCTGAATCCACACTGACTTTCTTGCAGGCTCGGCTCAAACTGCTTCCTGAAATAACACCTCGTCTCTCAGTTTTGGGTTCGGTCTCGTGTCCTCGTCAAATCGTCCATCACGTCCTACATCAACAACCTCAACAACACTGGAACAGTTATACCTCTTTCTAACTTACTCGCTGATATCACTTCCTTATATAAATATGGTTACTTAGTCATGTACCCAACGGCCATGCATGGCTAAATAACGATATCCTATAATTCCGCTCAATCTCAAATAAGCTTCCGATAAAAACCGCTTTTTCAACCACGAGCTTATTTCTATCTAAGAGGTTCTCTAACCTTTCTTACCAAAAACAATTCTAACCGAGCAAACCAAACGATTTTGCTAATTAAAATCAAGAATCACTTTCTAGCAACCTAGCGAATCAAACAACACGGAAATGTTCATTATTCAAATAACAATCTAACAAGATGATTACTGCAACGAATCCCAATTAACCACCTACCAACCTAATTTGCAATGCAACACGGAAATTCTGACAACCTAACGATCATGTGAATGCCATGCTACCATTCTATCCATCAAATGAATGTTGCAATTAAAATTTATCCACCTAGCGAACAATGCAGTGCATCAATCAGGCTAACACCTTAGCGCAATTGCAATGCTAGCAATCTAGCGATTAAACAAAATGCACTGATTCAAAATCAACAACTACCAACCTAGCCAGCCATCACAACAATTCACAATTCTAGCAAGGCAATCAATCACACACAATCAATCAATTAAATCGGCGATTGTAGTTGTCTCTTAGGGTTTTGAATGAAACTGTCTGCTCGGACCATCATCTATTTTCACATTGTAACTATATTGCATTCACAAACATCATGAGTATGCAATATAACCACTCCGCTACTCAAAACGACAACCGAAATACTCGACATCCACTACGTAAATAAAACATATATTCTCCACATGGAGTTTTAGATACGTAGGTCCGTCGACGTCTACATACTAGCGGTTACCATTCCGTCCCACAAGAAGCACCACTACACGCAACCGAATCATCAGAGACGATCGCAAGCCGATCTACACACATCAAACAACAAGTTAGAGCCCTTACTTACATGGGCCTAATCTATTTCCTAATCTCTCCAACATGAGCGGTACAACTCATGTGGATCCTAACCCGACATGTGAGCCAGGAGGGTGGAATGAGTGTGGTGATGGTGGCGGAGCGACGCCGTCTCGGTCATGACAGAAAGGAGCACAATGTTCATCTCGGCCGCCAATGTGATAAGTCGGAATCTGCGTCAATGCGGTGGTGGCTGACATGCTCGGCCAAACAACCGACACCGAATATAAATGAAAGACACGTGGCACCGCATACAAGGAACGAAGGGTCTAATGCGTCAGACTGGTGGTCAAATAGCAGGTGGTGGTAGCTCCCATATCCCGAGAATGTACTTGATCGCCATGTCATCGGGGATGAATATCGACGGTGCGCGCTACTGACAATGGTACTCCGAATGTAATCGTATCATAAGGCAGCTATGGAATGGGTGGAGTGGTAACGGGCTCGGCACCGGTAACAACATAGTCCGGAATAGGCTGCGAAAGATAGGAACACTCCGCAAGCTGGAAGTATGGATCTGGACTAGCTGCTGTAGATTCATTGGATTCAAGGTCATCCATGCTGATGCCGCTCATCTTGTCGTCGCACCCACACACACACACCAATCCTCCTAGGACAATTCTGCTGTGTGACTGCAACAAAACACCAAATGATTAGCACAATTCTAATAAATTTTCTAACATACCCATTTCCCCGATTTGACGGACGCAACTCGGATTCCTAATGGTTGCATTGGCGAAACATTTTGACTCGATAAAACATTGAAAATTTTGAAAAAACGGAATTTTCGAACCCATGACGAACCATGCTCTGATACCACCTTTTGTAACGCCCCCTTCTCGTTTTCCGCTAACTGATGAGCTGACCGGCCAACAATCAAACAAGAACATGGCCGATCGAACCTGAGCAGTCATACGACAAGAGTGTCACAATACGAAAGCCAGAGACAGTCTGGTTTGAGACAAAGGCTCGAACCAAACCACCTTTGACTCCGTTTACCTCGTTTCCACGATATGAGGCTTTTCAACCCGTACCGCTTCCACGAGTTGTGTTCGGTTCAGACTAAACCGTATATCAAGGAATTATTCCATTTTTATTACTTTAAAAAGATAAATCTTATTCATAACAATATATGGTCTAATACAAATATTTAGCGAGCGCTCAACAAAATCCGAAACCGAAAATAAGTCAAAATGTGTAACAAACTGATACCCAATGCCAACCCGAGACTACTCCGAGTGTCCTACGCGTATGCCGAGCTACACCAAACAAGAAAAACACAAAAGAGTCTAATGAGCAATCTAAGATTACCCAGTGAGACGGCTCCCAACTAAAGGCTGCTAATAATCTAATAATCCCGCCCAAACCCAAAATAACAATCAAGTATAATAGGCGATCACGTGCTACAAAGACGTGATGAGCTTCACAACACACAAACATTCAAATAACAACACAATCACCAACGAAGGAAATCGAGAACACTGCGGCATATGTTCTTGATTAAACTCGATCTATCTATCGCGTCACTGAAGGATGTTTTTGGTGTTAATCCAGATTCAATTCTCAGATTCAACAGTCCTAAACATGCAGATCTAGGTTCTCTTGAATAGAAACTTTATGGATCTCACCTTATACCTGTTTATGCAGCGGAAAGAGAAGGTATGGTCAGAGATCAGAGAGCCACCAAGTGATAACTCCTCCAGAGGCTCACACACGCACACTGCAGGAAGAGAGGCTGCTAGACCAAGCTGTGGGAGGTGCAGAGAGAGAGGAGGCTCGCGGCTGGGTTAGGGTTAGAGGAGAAAGAGATTTGGCTTTTAGTTTATAAAACCCTTCTCTTTCCCTTTTGGGCTTTTGGGCCCAATTCTCAGTTCTGATTAAATCCCTTGGATTTAATCAGACCCATTAATCTCTCTCTAAGTACGACAAATGCCTGGCACTTTTACCGTACTTCTGCTAAGCCGTTCCTACACATTTTCATGTTAGCTTAGGCGTGTGACCCATATGGGATCATATAATAAAGGCAATAAGTCCAAGACTTATAGATCATGAGCGGACTCTAGCAAGCCATCATGACCCCCAGTATTATATGACTTATGTCTGATCATTGACATACTCTTACTTTCTAGAGACAGTACCGAGATTACTGGACACAATTCCAACAATCTCCCACTTGTACTGGAATCTCTGTATTCATAATCCTTTTGTCTCAATATCTCGATTAGTCATAAGGCAAGATTAGTGTCATCCTTATAAAGCCTAATCTTGTTCATCGGACTCTGATTTGATACTGACAATCCAAACGACTCGGGAAAGTCCGTTTGAGCATGGCCATGCATTTTCCAGTATTCAAATCTCCGATTGGCCTAGAGATATTCACTCCATTTATATTGGAGGGACAAATCCCGTCTTGTTCCATCACTGTAAACTACTCATTTCGTAATATACCCAAACAAGGTCCTTATAACTATCGCATAACGACAGCGTTAGACAATGATCAAAGTGCATCAGTCCATGTGCAGTCACATGCATGCGAACTCAGGTCTAAGGACTATACTCTATAGTCGTAGTAAGAATCTCTTATGACACAGATATAAATATCCTGAAGAGTTCTTATGATCGGGTCTTGTCCGGTCGTATGTTCCCAACATACACCTATGTACTGACTTTGATGCCGCGCATCTATGACACATGAAACTTGGTCATAAGTCACATACCAATCTAGTCTCACACGGTTGTTGGTGTTCCAATTTCAACAACCTTCGACTAGGGACAGGATGATATAAGCCATCTTTCAAATATAGGGTCTCATGATCAAGCTAAATGACTTTGATGACTCAAGATCAAGTCATTTACTTCGATGACCTATAAAATGGTTCATATCACTTTGGAACGATTATTTCATCACAGTTAAAATAATCTTGAAATAATAATTTCATTAAACATAAAAATGTTTTACAAGAACATATCAAAAACTAAATAAAGCCCTCAAACTCCCACTCAAACTTAGATTACATTTCAATGTCTCTAATGCCTACAGCTTCAGTCAGAAACTCGAGCTTAGGCCTTGGGAGTGGCTTCGTCAACGGATCAGCGACGTTATCATCTGTCTGAACTCGGCTGATCTTGACTTCCTTTCTATTAATGATGTCACGTATCAAGTGAAATCTTCTTAGAACATGCTTGGATTTCTGGTGTGATCTTGGTTCCTTTGCCTGAGCAATAGCACCATTGTTATCACAATACAGTGCCAGAGGCTCAGCCGCATTTGGTATCACACCTAGTTCAATAATGAACTTTCGTATCCAAACAGCTTCCTTCGCAGCTTCTGAAGCGGCGATATATTCAGCTTCTGTAGTGGAATCAGCAACGGTGTCTTGCTTGGAGCTTCTCCAACTGATTGCACCGCCATTCAGACAAAAGATATAACCGGACTGTGACCGGAAATCATCTTGGTCTGTCTGGAAACTTGCGTCCGTGAATCCACTGACTTTAAGCACATCACTTCCACCGTATACCAAGAACTTGTCCTTTGTATGTCTTAGATACTTCAGGATGTTCTTGACGGCAATCCAATGGTTTTCACCTGGATTTGACTGGTATCTACTCGTCATGCTCAATGCATAAGCAACGTCAGGGCGAGTACAGATCATGGCATACATGATAGATCCTATTGCAGATGCATAAGGAATATTCTTCATGCGCTCAAGCTCAGCAGCCGTCGTAGGGCTCTGCTTCTTGCTTAGCGTTGTGCCATGTACCATTGGCGTGAAGCCCTTCTTGGAATCTTTCATGCTGAATCTTTGTAGGACTTTGTCAATGTATGAATCTTGACACAAGCCTATCAGCCTTCTAGATCTATCCCGGTAGATCCTGATTCCAAGAACGTATGCGGCTTCACCCATGTCTTTCATGGAAAAACAACTTCCAAGCCAGTCCTTTACCGACTTTAGCATTGGAACGTCGTTTCCGAGAAGCAGTATGTCATCGACATACAGAATAAGAAATACTACCTTGCTCCCACTAGTTTTCTTATACACGCATTGTTCTTCTTCGTTTCTGATGAAGTCAAATTGCTTGATCGCTTCATCAAAACGAAGATTCCAGCTCCTCGATGCTTGCTTCAATCCATAAATGGATTTATGAAGTTTGCATACTTTCCCAGCATTCTTTGGATCTATGTAACCGTCAGGTTGCGTCATATACACATCCTCTTCCAGAATACCATTCAGGAAGGCGGTTTTCACGTCCATCTGCCAAATTTCATAATCATGAAAAGCTGCAGTTGCTAGTAGAATCCGAATAGATTTCATCATAGCCACTGGTGAATAGGTTTCATCGTAATCCACACCGTGAACTTGTCTGAAACCTTTTGCCACCAACCTGGCTTTATAAATCTGGACATTTCCATCCACGTCAATCTTCTTCTTGAAGATCCATTTGCACTCGATGGCTTTTACACCAGCGGGTAAGTCAACCAATGAAAACACTTGGTTGACCGACATGGAGTCCATTTCGGAATCAGTGGCCTTGCGCCACTTTGAGGAATCTGGGCCCATCATGGCTTGATTGAAGTTCGATGGTTCATCACCATCAATGATCAGAAGATCATGACAGTCAGTCACGAGGAATCCTTGATATCTCTCGGGTTCGTGACGGATCCTCCCGGATCTTCGAACTTCAGGTACTACAGGTTCAGGCTCTACAATTTCTTGTAGGTCCTCCTGCTGCTCTTCCTCATCAGGTTGAGCAGTATCCTGTTCATCTTGAATTTCTTCAAGCAGTACCTTACTCCCACTGTCTTTCTTAGAGAGAAACTCCCTCTCAAGAAAGTTACAATCCCGGGCAACAAAGATCTTGTTCTCGGAACGTAGATAGAAGTAATAAGCCTTGGTTTCCTTCGGATAACCAATGAAGTAGCATTTATCAGATTTTGGTGTAAGCTTGTCTGAGATTAATCTCTTGACATAGGCTTCACAACCCCAAATTCTTAGATAAGACAGCACTGGAGCCACTCCAGTCCATAATTCATATGGTGTCTTTGCTACTGCTTTCGATGGTGCTCTATTTAGAGTGAACACTGCTGTTAGCAGAGCATATCCCCAAAGGGATATTGGAAGGTCTGTGTGACTCATCATAGATCGAACCATATCCAATAAGGTCCGATTTCTCCTCTCAGACACACCATTCCATTGAGGTGTTCCAGGAGGAGTGAGTTGGGACACGATCCCACACTCTCTTAGATGATCACTGAATTCTTGGCTTAAGTATTCTCCTCCTCGGTCAGACCGAAGAGCCTTAATGCTTTTGCCAAGTTGGTTCTGTACTTCATTTTGGAATTCTCTGAACTTCTCAAAAGATTCAGACTTATGTTTCATTAAATAAACATATCCATACCTACTGAAATCATCAGTGAAGGTAATGAAGTACTGATAGTTTCCTCTTGCATTTGTGGACATTGGGCCACACACATCAGTGTGTATCAGGCCCAATAAGTCACTGGCCCTCTCGTTAGGTTTATTAAAGGGGGCCCGGGTCATTTTGCCCATCATGCAGGATTCGCATTTCTCACATGACTCAAAGTCAAAAGAGCCAAGAAGTCCATTCGAATGGAGCCTCTTGATGCGTTTCTCGCTGATGTGCCCTAAACGACAATGCCATAGAAACGTTCGGTTCTCCTCATTAGGTTTGAACCGTTTGGTATTAATGTTATAAATTGGCGCGGATTGATCGAGTATGTAAAGCCCATTCGTAAGAGGGGCACAACCATAGAACAAATTGTTGCGATTGAAGGAACATAATTTATTCTTAACTGAAAAATCATAACCTTCCAAATCCAACAAAGAAATTGAAATAATATTCCTGCTTATAGCAGGTACAAAATAACAATTATTGAGTTCTAAAACCAATCCCGAAGGTAAAGACAACAAGTATGTGCCTACAGCTAGTGCTGGAACTTTCGCTCCATTCCCAACTCGTAGCTCCACTTGTCCTTGCTTCAGCCTTCTACTGTTGCTGAGTGCCTGCATATTAGTACAAATATGAGCCCCACAACCAGTATCCATAACCCATGAGGTATTATCAGAAGTAGTTGTATTAACTTCTATAACAAAAATACCTGATGAAGAAGTCTCGAGAGTCTTCTTCTTCAATTCCTTTAGACCTTCTTTGAATTTCTTACATTCTCTCCTCCAATGCCCTGGTTCTTTACAGAACCTGCATATGTCAGTTGGCCCAGCCTTGGACTTGGGCTTGGGCTTTGGCGTGTCCTTGTCCGCGACTTGGACAGCCTTGGCCTTTCCCTTATCCTTAGCAGAGGATTTCTTAAACCCCTTTCCCTTCTGCACCATAAGCACATTGGGGTCCTTGGCGGTTTTCCTCAAGTTAGGCTCTGCAGTCTTGAGCATTCCGTGAAGCTCAGGCAATGTCTTACTCAAGCCATGCATGTTAAAGTTCAGAATGAACTGATCATAGCTTGCAGGTAAAGACTGCAGAACGATGTCGCAGGCAAGTTCTTGGCTGATAGGGCAGTCGAGTTTCTGAAGATGATCGAGATAACCCATCATCTTCAAGACATGAGGACTCACTGCCGCATTTGCAGCCAACTTACAGTCTAAGAGGTTCTTAACAGTCTGAAACCTCTCAGTCCTTGCTTGCTCCTGAAAAAGCGATTTCAGGCTTGCCATTATCTCGATGGGTGACAATACACTCTCGAACTGCATTTGCAGCTCAGCAGTCATTGTCGCCAACATCAGGCAATAGACATCATTTTCATCTGACGAATGCTTTTCCCAAGCATTATGCAGAGTCCTGGCGGCATTGTTAGGAGGCCTCTCGGGGAGGGGATCACGAAGGACATAATCCTTCTTCTCCTGCTTGAGGACTAGCCTCAAGTTCCTTGACCACGTCAGGAAGTTGGTTCCAGTCAGCTTCTCCTTCTCGAGAACAGACCGGATTGAGAATGTGTTTTGAGTGCTTGTAGTAGTCATAGCTGAAATATATAGATAAAAAGGTTATTAGTTAATATGTTCAATATGATTAATCTCGTATTAACTTTAATATGATTAATCATGCATTATATTCAATAACATCAGTTACCCTCAATAGAATATAATGATTCCAAGATCCACATATAACTAAGATTAAAGTGGGCCACTGGCCATCACCCAACCTTAGCTTATATCGGTAAGCCCTATATCGGCTAATTATATCCGTGATATAACTCTTGGTTGTGAATCTGGGCCCGAGGCCCAATCCACTCTGATGTCTCAAGGCCCGGGACTCCCGATGGCCTAGTCAAGAAAACCAGACTATACAGTCATGTAATCATTAATGTCTGGGACTCCCAATGACATTTATGAATCACAAACCGTCTTACCCACGCAAAAGCAGACACCCTCACACTGTAAGGCCATGAATACAATTGAATGGGCTTCGACAGCTGACATAGCCTGGACAAGACATCCAACGCTTGATATTATTTGAGGTTTGTAGGTTTATTTTAAAATTTCATTCCCAAAATAGAAGATTACTATTTCGGGAAACTTTCTATTTTGAAACCTACTATTTTTGGAAACTTTCTAAAATTGGAAACTTTCTAAAACCGGAAACTTTCTAACTTTAGAAATTTCTTAAAATCCAAAACATGCAAATCTAGAAACTTCTATTTTAAGAAACTTTCTAATTTCAAAATTTCGGAAACTTTAATTTAAAATCGATTTTATAATTTTATAAAAATAAATTTTAAATTAAATCTGAAGAAAGACTCAAATAATTGGCCCAATTGTTTTAACTTCTTGGCCCGAGGCCCAAGAATTGGTACATGTCCAAGACATAACCCAATTGTCCAATTAAATGACATAACCGGTCTGGTTCATTAAAATTGGTCTTAGCCAAAATTAATTACTACGATGACCACAATTGTCAACCGGTTATTCACTAAACCGGATTTTCTCAATTTATTTGGTCCAACCAAATCAAATTAGAGAATCCTGGTTTAGGCACAAAATCCAATTTTCGACTTTGGATTTCTTATCCCGGTTTAACCAGACTTAATAAATTTATTAAATCTGTTTATTAAACCGTGACGTTTGATTTTAATCAAGTTTTAAAACCGAACCGTCAAACGAACCGAACCGGCCCATTAGGTCATGAACCGATCGTGGCTTCGCTCGATCGAGCAACAACCGAGCAGCGGCAAGCCGAGATCGGGACAGGACGGGATGATGGTCGGGAAGAGTGATCGGGACGGGAGGCGACGATCGGGACGGGATGATCGAGACGATGCCGAGAGATCACGGACGTGATCGCCATGCGATCGTGGTCGATCTCTCTCTCGCGCGTCATAACCGATCGGGACGGGATGGGACACGATCGATCCATGCGATCGTTTGATCCATGCGATACGATCGGTCCATCCTTGTGATCGTGCGCCTCATCGCTTGTGATCGTCTCGACCACGCGACTCGATCCATCGATCGGTCCGTGCGTCTAGCGATCCGGACTTGCGGTTCAAACCACAATCCGACGCAACCAAATCATATAGTTTGGTTTGCGATTTCATTAGTTTAGGATTCAATTCTTGTTTCTTAAGTGTTTTGCTCTTATCAGTAGATTGATTCAAAAACACCTTTTAAACAATCCTAAACAAGATTCTAAACAAGAAAAACCACAGAACCAATAGCTCTGATACCACTGAAGGATGTTTTTGGTGTTAATCCAGATTCAATTCTCAGATTCAACACTCCTAAACATGCAGATCTAGGTTCTGTTGAATAGAAACTTTATGGATCTCACCTTATACCTGTTTATGCAGCGGAAAGAGAAGGTATGGTCAGAGATCAGAGAGCCACCAAGTGATAACTCCTCCAGAGGCTCACACACGCACACTGCAGGAAGAGAGGCTGCTAGACCAAGCTGTGGGAGGCGCAGAGAGAGAGGAGGCTCGCGGCTGGGTTAGGGTTAGAGGAGAAAGAGATTTGGCTTTTAGTTTATAAAACCCTTCTCTTTCCCTTTTGGGCTTTTGGGCCCAATTCTCAGTTCTGATTAAATCCCTTGGATTTAATCAGACCCATTAATCTCTCTCTAAGTACGACAAATGCCTGGCACTTTTACCGTACTTCTGCTAAGCCGTTCCTACACATTTTCCTGTTAGCTTAGGCGTGTGACCCATATGGGATCATATAATAAAGGCAATAAGTCCAAGACTTATAGATCATGAGCGGACTCTAGCAAGCCATCATGACCCCCAGTATTATATGACTTATGTCTGATCATTGACATACTCTTACTTTCTAGAAACAGTACCGAGATTACTGGACACAATTCCAACAGTCACTACACAACTCCACACCATCTGGGCCCACTTTGCGAACTAGGTGACTTCCACGGGAAAACTTAGCTACCCCACGGTAACTAAAACCTCCCACGACTCCTAGACGAAAACACAAAGTTCTACGGCTAGGACACCGTTCTCTGTCCATCGATACGCGGTGACTTAAGTTACCCCCGACAACCCGAGTTTCCATGCAGTCCGGCCCTAGGACGCGACCCCGTATTCTCCGGACCACACACCTACCAGCATCACTCAGTAGGTTAACACCATAACCAGCATCACTGCCCAAAGGCACGTGTCCGATCAGGTAACTACCCGAGGATCCAATCGGGTCGGAAGTACCGGAACACCATCTCTAGACTTGCGGGATCTAACGCACCCTGTAGAGTCCTAATAACAACAATTTAAACAAGCAGACTCACTGGGACTCTATCACACAATACCAACAAGGTCAAATAGAACTACCATCTCAATCCACAGTCTATCCCGCAAGTCCTATCACCAATCTCCACATCACCCGACCTTACTCAGACTTACCCTGTCCCACACCAAAGTAAGTCTCTACCAGTACAGTCTACTCGGCTCAACACCGAAGTAGATAAACACTCAAGCAAGCAATCAACATTCTACTCGGCCCAACACCGAAGTAAATATACAATCACACAATCAACAGTCTACTTGGCCCAACACCGAAGTAGATACACAACCACACAATCAATAATCACAACACCACACAAACAGTTATTTAGGTTTATTAGTCTTTTAATATGTCCTTAACCTTTACTCAATCAATCCACTACCTTGGGATTAGTGGATTACTAATCCCGTAGACGGCCCATCAATCACACCACTTCTTTTACTTATCACTTCCTATGTATCTTTTAATACGTCCTCGATCAGTCGGTTTAGAGTTAATAAGATTACTAACTCCCCGACATCTCTTTACTCATTAACTTTCATTCAATACCCTTAACCCGACTAATTAACCCACCCCGTTATTATATTCTAAGTGTGTTATGTCTTTTAACCGTATTTTAATCAACTCATAATTTTCCGTATATAGATTGCTTTAGGTACGTTATTAAATACTTATATATGCATACACATCCTAGCATTTCGTTCTATATGTATGCATTACCCAATCAAGCAATCAACAAACTATCAATCAACTAATGCAACACCCAAACAAGCAATCAACGAACTATCAACGATTACGGATATAATCAAACTAGCATGCATCCCTTACCCTAACCATCTCATTGATTAACCGAGTTATTAACTCAACCTAGCCGTTCTAACCAATTTAATCAATCAGGTATGCAACCTAAACTACGGTTTATCAATTATGGATCTATATGATCTCAACTAAATGCAACACACAATTAGCCGACTCGTAGTGCTTGACGGACAGACGGATTGACGGACTAGCGGAACAACGAGACCTGGTATGAACCTGACGCAATTCCGAACCTTCCCCGAACCTCCTTTGCTTTGACCCGACCTTGACCCGCACTTGACCGCAACGTTGCCTTAATGATTATAATCGAGGCTTCGGACCATCCTCATCTTCTCTCTCTCTTCCGGTTCTCTCTCTCTCTTCCGATTCTCTTCCATCTCTCTCTCTTCTTCTCTGGTTCTCTCTCTTCTTCTTTTCCCACAGTTCTCCTTCTCTCCATTTTCTTCTTCTTCAAGCTTCATCTTCTCTCTCTCTCCTTCATGCTTCTTCTTCTTCTTAAAGCTTTATTTTCTCTCTCTTCTTCTTCTTCTTCTTCAAACTTCATCTCCTCTCTCTCTCTTCACGCTTCTTCTTTATTATCTCCTCTCTCTCTCTCTCTTCACGCCTCCCTCTCTCTTCTTCTTCTTCACGCCTTCTTCTTCTTCTTCTTCTTCTTCTTCTTCTTCCTCCGGTCTTCTTCTTCTTCTTCTTCTTCTTCTTCTTCTTCTTCTCCTTCTCTCTTTCTTTCTTTCTTGTTTTTCTTGTTGGTGTGAGTAAAATGTGTGACCCCAAGCTTCTTTATATAGCAACTTGAGATTCTTCTCTTCTTGAAACATGTCCTTGACACATGTCTCTTCCTTACACTGAATGCCGCCACACCATTACACATATCTCTCCTTTCTCCTATTGCTGCCACACCATCATCCAAGACTTGGTGAGCAAGTCTCTTCTTTTTTTTGTCCATACTAAACAATAATGAACCAAATAATTTATTTTTTAAACCCAAATGAGAAGAGGTGGTACCATGGGGATGTTGCACTTGTCAATTAGAAGTGTTTTATGACCAATTAGATTGCCCCAAACATTCCGAAGAAGTTCATATTCCCGGTTCCTTCCGATGCTTCGGTTTTGCCGGTTTTGCGTTTAATATTTAAAAACTCCTTAATGTTGGTGTTGGATTTCCCTCTAAGAAATCCGGCCCATAAACAAACCAAACAAAGGCCCATAATCGTGAGCCCGCTCGATAATAAAGACGAAGAGATCGAACGTTATCCTTTGTTGGGCCCATACGATTGACATCCTGACAAGGCCCAATCAACGCCGAAGTGAGAGGCGATCGAGCTCGAGCTCGATAGGAGACGACGTGGAGATAGAGAAACCTGGTCTTTGTCGGTTCAACTGATCCACGCAAATCTCGGAGATCGTTAGCACGACAAGGCCGAAATATCGGAACAAGAAGATCAAAGTCGAGACTATTTAAAGAAGAAGTGGCGATTCTTTCAAGACATTCCAACCCTAGCTTAGAACACTTCGACTAGATAGCTTGGTCATCATACTTTGTACTCTCTTTTCGATTGTGTTTGTTCTATCTCGATGATCAATCTCAATAAAGTCTTTGATTCATAGGAAACTATACCACTTCTGTACCTAAAAGTCCAAATCCACGATTACAAATTCTTGGTGTGAATCTCAGATCTCACATTTGGCGCCGACTGTGGGGACTATCTATAGCTTTTCCTATCTTAAGAATCAGATCCTAGATCCGATAGATCGAGATGAATCCCGACCAAACTGGCTCTCCCAGCGCCACACCACCAGTCGACCTCCCTCAAACGGTCGACAACGTTCCTCAGAACACCACTGGGGTAAGGAACATGGGTCAGACCGACGGCGCGTTGACGAGCTCTGCCTTAGTCTCCACGACCTCGGCACCAGCCGGCTCTGTCGCTCAAACAATCGCGACGAGCTAGACTCTGACAAATGTTTTGTCAGGAACTAATGATCCGAGCAGGAACTGGGTGTGGATGAGAAACGATTCGATATCCACCCCAGGAGGTGGATCTGGAATAACCAGACCTAATTCGCCACTGCCTTCTGCTCCACAGAGACAAGGGCCAAATGATCTTGCTGAAATCCGTTCGATGTTAAGCCTATTGGTAGATCGAACGAGAAATAACGAGGCAAGCGCAAGGGCCCAAGAGATCGCAAACCGTTCTCTGGCCGCACAGCTCGATGAACAAGAGCGGCGCCTTAACGCCCGTCTTGAAGAGCTCGCTAGCCAAAACCAAGGGGGTAGACCAACACGAACTCCCATAAGTCCTCCACCGCGTACTCGCTTGGACTTCTCCCAGGTAGTAACTCCTCCGGGAGCGTCGGGAAATTTCGAAAATAGGTCAAATAGCGGCCTCCGCCGTACAATTACCCCTATCGCGATACCGACCCCATTCAATTTGAGTTCAATGGTCACAGATCCAACCGGATTAGGAAACCGACCATTACCCGGGCCACCACCTTTCCCGAATAACTCTAATATCCGACCGAGGCAACTAGGAGGCTCTGCCTTCGCCTCGAGTTTGGGACCCCTTAACGGGTCAAATACGGTACAGTTCTGAACGCCACAGGTCGACCAGACGAGGTCGGTTCTGTTGGAATTGTGTCCAGTAATCTCGGTACTGTCTCTAGAAAGTAAGAGTATGTCAATGATCAGACATAAGTCATATAATACTGGGGGTCATGATGGCTTGCTAGAGTCCGCTCATGATCTATAAGTCTTGGACTTATTGCCTTTATTATATGATCCCATATGGGTCACACGCCTAAGCTAACAGGAAAATGTGTAGGAACGGTTTAGCAGAAGTACGGTAAAAGTGCTAGGCATTTACTGTACTTAGAGAGAATAAAACGGTTTAGCTACTCTGTGTCGATCGATACACAAGGTGTGTCGGTCGACACAGTGTGCGAATGCCGTCTAGTTAATTGGTGTTTGGGCCAAATGGCCCAAACGAAATCAGACAAGTTTTATAAGCTAAAACTCGAGTTTCTGATGAATTAACCCTAACACTCCAGCCGTAAACTCTCTCTCTCTGCGCCGAATTCTTCTAGTGGTCTAGCAGCCGTTTCCTGTGATCGCGTGTGTGAACCTTTGGAGGATTCATCCCTCGGTGTTTCTCTGATCTCAGACATACCACCTATTTCCGCTGCAAACAGGTATAAGGTGAGATCATCATTTGTTTCTATTCTGAGAAGAACCTAGATCGCATGTTTAGGTTGATATGAATCTAAGAATTGAATCAGGATCAACTAAACAATCCTTCAGTGGTATCAGAGCCAATGGTTCTGGTTTTTCTTGTTTAGATTCAATGTTTAGGATTGTTTTCTTGTTTAAAAGTGTTTTGAATCAACTACTGATAAGAGAAACCATTTAAGCAACAAGAATTGAAATCTAAACACACATAAAATTGCAGAAACCAAGCTATATGATTTGGTAGAATGCGATTTCAAAAGGTCTGTATCGACTGCGATCGCATGGATCGATCGATACGATCGCATGGATCGGTCGATACAGTCTATCGGCTAACCCTGTTAACGCGTGAAAGCATCGATCGATACAGGATCGATGCAGGTTCGATATTGGTGCATCGACCGATGCGGTTGGTGCACATCGATCGACACGGTTAGGGTTTTGGCTCGGATCCGTGCATGCGTAAGAGCATCGATCGATACAGGATCGATGCACGATCGATGCAGGATCGATGCTAAGAGCATCGACCGATGCGGTTGATGGATCGATCGACACGGTTGGTCCATCGATCGACATGGTTGGTTTAAGGCTCGCTTTAATTTTGATTAAAATTAATTCGTCCTGGTTTAATAAACAGATTTAATAATTTTATTAAGTCTGGTTAAACCGGGACAAGAAATCCAATGTCGAAAGAATTATTGGATTTAGTGCCTAAACCAGGATTTTCTAATTTGATTTGGTTGGACCAAATAAATTGAGAAGATCCGGTTTAGTAAATAACCGGTTGACAATTGTGGTCATCGTAGTAATTAAAATTTGGTTAGACCAATTTTAATGAACCAGACCGGTTATGTCATTTAATTGGACAATTGGGTCATGTCTTGGACATGGACCAATTCTTGGGCCTCGGGCCAAGAAGTTAAAACAATTGGGCCAATTATTTGAGTCTTTCTTCAGATTAATTTAAAAATTTATTTTATAAAGAATATAAATCGATTTTAAATTAAAAGTTTCCGATATTTTGAAATTAGAAAGTTTCTTAATTTATAGAAGTTTCTAGATTTGCATGATTCGGATTTTAAGAAATTTCTAAAGTTAGAAAGTTTCCGTTTTTAGAAAGTTTCCAATTTTAGAAAGTTTCCAAAAATAGTAGGTTTCCAAAAATGGAAAGTTTCCCGAAATAGTAATCTTCTATTTTGGGAATGAATTTTTAAATAAACCTACGAACCTCAAATAATATCAAGCGTTGGATGTCTTGTCCATTCTATGTCAGCTGTCGAAGCCCATTCAATTGCATTCATGGCCTTACAGTGTGAGGGTGTCTGCTTTTGCGTGGATAAGACGGTTTGTGATTCATAAATGTCATTGGGAGTCCCAGACATTAATGATTACATGACTGTATAGTCTGGTTTTCTTGACTGGGCCATCGGGAGTCCCGGGCCTTGAGACATCAGAGTGAATTGGGCCTCGGGCCCAGATTCACAACCAAGAGTTATATCACGGATATAATTAGCCGATATAGGGCTTACCGATATAAGCTAAGGTTTGGTGACGGCCAGTGGCCCACTTTAATCTTAGTTATATGTGGATCTTGGAATCATTATATTCTATTGAGGGTAACTTATGTTATTGAATATAATGCGTGATTAATCATATTAAATTTAATACGAGATTAATCATATTGAACATTTTAACTAATAACCTTTTTATCTATATATTTCAGCTATGACTACTACAAGCACACAAAACTCATTCTCGATCCGGTCTGTTCTCGAAAAGGAGAACCTGACTGGAACGAACTTCCTGACGTGGTCAAGGAACTTGAGGCTAGTCCTCAAGCAGGAGAAGAAGGATTATGTCCTTCGTGATCCTCTCCCCGAGAGGCCTCCTGCCAATGCCGCCAGGACTCTGCATAATGCTTGGGAAAAGCATTCGTCAGATGAAAATGATGCTTATTGCCTGATGCTGGTGACAATGACTCCTGAGCTGCAAAAACAGTTCGAGAGTGTATTGTCACCCATCGAGATAATGGCAAGCCTGAAATCGCTTTTTCAGGAGCAGGCTAGGACTGAGAGGTTTCAAACAGTTAAGAACCTCTTGGACTGCAAGTTGGCTGCGAATGCGGCAGTGAGTCCTCATGTCTTGAAGATGATGGGTTATCTCGATCATCTTCAGAAACTTGACTGCCCAATCAGCCAGGAACTTGCCTGCGACATCATTCTGCAGTCATTACCTGCAAGCTATGATCAGTTCATTCTGAACTTTAACATGCATGGCTTGAGTAAGACATTGCCTGAGCTTCACGGAATGCTCAAGACTGCGGAGCCCAATTTGAGGAAAACCGCCAAGGACCCAAATGTGCTTATGGTGCAGAAGGGCAAGGGGTTTAAGAAATCCTCTGCTAAGGATAAGGGAAAGGCCAAGGCTGTCCAAGTCGCGGACAAGGACACGCCAAAGCCCAAGCCCAAGTCCAAGGCTGGGCCAACTGACATATGCAGGTTCTGTAAAGAACCAGGGCATTGGAGGAGAGAATGTAAGAAATTCCAGGAAGGTCTAAAGGAATTGAAGAAGAAGACTTTTGAGACTTCTTCAACAGGTATTTTTGTTATAGAAGTTAATACAACTACTTCTGATAATACCTCATGGGTTATGGATACTGGTTGTGGGGCTCATATTTGTACTAATATGCAGGCACTCAGCAACAGTAGAAGGCTGAAGCAAGGACAAGTGGAGCTACGAGTTGGGAATGGAGCGAAAGTTCCAGCACTAGCTGTAGGCACTTACTTGTTGTCTTTACCTTCGGGATTGATTTTAGAACTGAATAATTGTTATTTTGTACCTGCTATAAGCAGAAATATTATTTCAATTTCTTTGTTGGATTTGGAAGGTTATGATTTTTCAGTTAAGAATAAATTATGTTCCTTCAATCGCAACAATTTGTTCTATGGTTCTGCCCCTCTTATGAATGGGCTTTACATACTCGATCAATCCGCGCCAATTTATAACATTAATACCAAACGGTTCAAACCTAATGAGGAGAACCGAACGTTTCTATGGCATTGTCGTTTAGGGCACATCAGCGAGAAACGCATCAAGAGGCTCCATTCGAATGGACTTCTTGGCTCATTTGACTTTGAGTCATGTGAGAAATGCGAATCCTGCATGATGGGCAAAATGACACGGGCCCCCTTTAATAAACCTAACGAGAGGGCCAGTGACGTATTGGGCCTGATACACACTGATGTGTGTGGCCCAATGTCCACAAATGCAAGAGGAAACTATCAGTACTTCATTACCTTTACTGATGATTTCAGTAGGTATGGATATGTTTATTTGATGAAACATAAGTCTGAATCTTTTGAGAAGTTCAGAGAATTCCAAAATGAAGTACAGAACCAACTTGGCAAAAGCATTAAGGCTCTTCGGTCCGACCGAGGAGGAGAATACTTAAGCCAAGAATTCAGTGATCATCTGAGAGAGTGTGGGATCGTATCCCAACTCACTCCTCCTGGAACACCTCAATGGAATGGTGTGTCTGAAAGGAGAAATCGGACCTTATTGGATATGGTTCGATCTATGATGAGTCACACAGACCTTCCAATATCCCTTTGGGGATATGCTCTGCTAACAGCAGCGTTCACTCTAAATAGAGCGCCATCGAAAGCAGTAGCAAAGACACCATATGAATTATGGACTGGAGAAGCTCCAGTGCTGTCTTATCTCAGAATTTGGGGTTGTGAAGCCTATGTCAAGAGATTGATCTCAGACAAGCTTACACCAAAATCTGACAAATGCTACTTCATTGGTTATCCACGGGAAACCAAGGCTTATTACTTCTATCTACGTTCCGAGAACAAGATCTTTGTTGCCCGGGATTGTAACTTTCTTGAGAGGGAGTTTCTCTCTAAGAAAGACAGTGGGAGTAAGGTACTGCTTGAAGAAATTCAAGATGAACAGGATACTGCTCAACCTAATGAGGAAGAGCAGCAGGAGGACCTACAAGAAATTGTAGAGCCTGAACCTGTAGTACCTGAAGTTCGAAGATCCGGGAGGATCCGTCACGAACCCGAGAGATATCAAGGATTCCTCGTGACTGACTGTCATGATCTTCTGATCATTGATGGTGATGAACCATCGAACTTCAATCAAGCCATGATGGGCCCAGATTCCTCTAAGTGGCGCAAGGCCACTGATTCCGAAATGGACTCCATGTCGGTCAACCAAGTGTTTTCGTTGGTTGACTTACCCGCTGGTGTAAAAGCCATCGAGTGCAAATGGATCTTCAAGAAGAAGATTGACGTGGATGGAAATGTCCAGATTTATAAAGCCAGGTTGGTGGCAAAAGGTTTCAGACAAGTTCACGGTGTGGATTACGATGAAACCTATTCACCAGTGGCTATGATGAAATCTATTCGGATTCTACTAGCAACTGCAGCTTTTCATGATTATGAAATTTGGCAGATGGACGTGAAAACCGCCTTCCTGAATGGTATTCTGGAAGAGGATGTGTATATGACACAACCTGACGGTTACATAGATCCAAAGAATGCTGGAAAAGTATGCAAGCTTCATAAATCCATTTATGGATTGAAGCAAGCATCGAGGAGCTGGAATCTTCGTTTTGATGAAGCGATCAAGCAATTTGACTTCATCAGAAACGAAGAAGAACAATGCGTGTATAAGAAATCTAGTGGGAGCAAGATTGTATTTCTTATTCTGTATGTCGATGACATACTGCTTCTCGGAAACGACGTTCCAATGCTAAAGTCGGTAAAGGACTGGCTTGGAAGTTGTTTTTCCATGAAAGACATGGGTGAAGCCGCATACGTTTTTGGAATCAGGATCTACCGGGATAGATCTAGAAGGCTGATAGGCTTGTGTCAAGATTCATACATTGACAAAGTCCTACAAAGATTCAGCATGAAGGATTCCAAGAAGGGCTTCACGCCAATGGTACATGACACAACGCTAAGCAAGAAGCAGAGCCCTACGACGGCTGCTGAGCTTGAGCGCATGAAGAATATTCCTTATGCATCTGCAATAGGATCTGTCATGTATGCCATGATCTGTACTCGTCCTGATGTTGCTTATGCATTGAGCATGACGAGTAGATACCAGTCAAATCCAGGTGAAAACCATTGAATTGCCGTAAAGAATATCTTGAAGTATCTAAGGCATACTAAGGATAAGTTCTTGGTGTACGGCGGAAGTGATGTGCTTAAAGTCAGTGGATTCACGGACGCAAGTTTCCAGATAGACCAAGATGATTTCCGGTCACAGTCCGGTTACATCTTTTGTCTGAATGGCGGTGCAATCAGTTGGAGAAGCTCCAAGCAAGACACTGTTGCTGATTCCACTACAGAAGCTGAATATATCGCCGCCTCAGAAGCTGCGAAGGAAGCTGTTTGGATACGAAAGTTCATTATTGAACTAGGTGTGATACCAGATGCGGCTGAGCCTCTGGCACTGTTTTGTGACAACAATGGTGCTATAGCTCAGGCAAAGGAACCAAGATCACACCAGAAATCCAAGCATGTTCTAAGAAGATTTCACTTGATACGTGACATCATTAATAGAAAGGAAGTCAAGATCAGCCGAGTTCAGACAGATGATAACGTCGCTGATCCGTTGACAAAGCCACTCCCAAGGCCTAAGCTCGAGTTTCTGACTGAAGCTGTAGGCATTAGAGACATAGAAATGTAATCTAAATTTGAGTGGGAGTTTTGAGGGCTTTTATTTAGTTATTTGATATGTTCTTGTAAAACATTCTTATGTTTAATGAAATTATTATTTCAAGATTATTTTAACTGTGATGAAATAATCGTTCCAAAGTGATATGAACCATTTTATAGGTCATCAAAGTAAATGACTTGATCTTGAGTCATCGAAGTCATTTAGCTTGATCATGAGACCCTATATTTGATAGATGTTTTATATCATCCCGTCCCTAGTCGAAGGTTGTTGAAATTGGAACACCAACAACCGTGTGAGACTGGATTGGTACGTGACTTATGACAAAGTCTCAGTGTGTCATAGATGCGCGGCATCAAAGTCAGTACATAGGTGTATGTTTGGGAACATACG
Source organism: Orychophragmus violaceus (assembly GCA_030180135.1). Taxonomy (NCBI): domain Eukaryota; kingdom Viridiplantae; phylum Streptophyta; class Magnoliopsida; order Brassicales; family Brassicaceae; genus Orychophragmus; species Orychophragmus violaceus. The sequence goes on along the minus strand of CM058238.1, from coordinate 84,898,177 downwards.
ACCGGACAAGACCCGCTTATAAGAACTCTTCAGGATATTTATATCTGTGTCATAAGAGATTCTTACTACGACTATAGAGTATAGTCCTTAGACCTGAGTTCGCATGCATGTGACTGCACATGGACTGATGCACTTTGATCATTGTCTAACGCTATCGTTCTGCGATAGTTATAAGGACCTTGTTTGGGTACATTATGAAATGAATAGTTTACAGTGATGGAACAAGACGGAATTTGTCCCTCCAATATAAATGGAGTGAATATCTCTAGGCCAATCGGAGATTTGAATACTGGAAAATGCATGGCCATGCTCAAACGGACTTTCCCGAGTCGTTTGGATTGTCAGTATCAAATCAGAGTCCGATGAACAAGATTAGGCTTTATAAGGATGACACCAATCTTGCCTTATGACTAATCGAGATATTGTGACAAAAGGATTATGAATACAGAGATTCCAGTACAAGTGGGAGATTGTTGGAATTGTGTCCAGTAATCTCGGTACTGTCTCTAGAAAGTAAGAGTATGTCAATGATCAGACATAAGTCATATAATACTGGGGGTCATGATGGCTTGCTAGAGTCCGCTCATGATCTATAAGTCTTGGACTTATTGCCTTTATTATATGATCCCATATGGGTCACACGCCTAAGCTAACAGGAAAATGTGTAGGAACGGTTTAGCTGAAGTACGGTAAAAGTGCTAGGCATTTACTGTACTTAGAGAGAATAAAACGGTTTAGCTACTCTGTGTCGATCGATACACAAGGTGTGTCGGTCGACACAGTGTGCGAATGCCGTCTAGTTAATTGGTGTTTGGGCCAAATGGCCCAAACGAAATCAGACAAGTTTTATAAGCTAAAACTCGAGTTTCTGATGAATTAACCCTAACACTCCAGCCGTAAACTCTCTCTCTCTGCGCCGAATTCTTCTAGTGGTCTAGCAGCCGTTTCCTGTGATCGCGTGTGTGAACCTTTGGAGGATTCATCCCTCGGTGTTTCTCTGATCTCAGACATACCACCTATTTCCGCTGCAAACAGGTATAAGGTGAGATCATCATTTGTTTCTATTCTGAGAAGAACCTAGATCGCATGTTTAGGTTGATATGAATCTAAGAATTGAATCAGGATCAACTAAACAATCCTTCAGGTTCCAACAATCGATCTCCTCGACCCCGTTTTCCCGGAACAAACGTCGAATCAGGCACAAGCCCAGTTCACGTCCGCAGCAGGCGATGAACATGATATGCTTAGACAATACATCGAGCAGGCTAAGGCCCAGTTCAATAGTCTAAGCTCGAAATTTCACATGGCAACGAGCGCGGCTCCTAACATCGATCGAGTGATCGAAGAAACGCGACAAACGCCGTTCACAGATCGGATCGCATTCGCGAGGATCCGAGAAATCAAGAAAACTAAGTTTCCGGAATTCTCTGGGAAATCGGACCCGAAAGCCCACATCAGGGCATTCCGACTAGCAATGGCAAGGGTATACCTTACCGATGAGGAGAGAGAGCCGGCCTTCTGCAGGCTCTTCGCGGAAAACCTATCGGGCTCTGCCCTAGAATGGTTTGCCGGACTGGAAGAAAGGTCCATCGACAACTTCACCCAGTTCATGACGGCTTTCCTCAAATAATACTCTGTCTTTATCGAGGAAAAGACTACTGAGGCAGCCCTATTTGGCGTCTCTCAGAAACCTGACGAAACACTTCGCTCGTACATCGACCGATTTAAGGAAATAAAATCCAAAATTGCGAACCCACGAGACGAAGTAGCTATAGAAGCACTGAGAAGAGGACTATGGTATTCAACCAGATTCCGAGAGGAAATAACAGTCCGCGAACCTAAAACACTCGATGACGCCTTCCATCGTGCATCGGCCTTTGCTCGCCTCGAGGACGAAACTACGGCCCTCGGAGAAAAGCATCGAAAAGAAAAGAACCCGTCGGGCTCGCAGAACTCGAACTCGAAAAAGGATTCCCGTAAATCAGGGAACGTCAACGCGGTCGAGAGCCCGAAGAGCTCGAAGAAATTCGAGTTCGACAAGGAAAAATTCTGTGATTTTCACAACAAAAGAGGACACTCGACCGAAGATTGCTATACTGGAGCTAAAGCCGAGGCTCAAAAGCGAGAGTCCGAAAGCAAACAAGACTCCAAAGTCGAGGAGGAAACTCTTCCCGACAAAAAGGAAAACAAACAGGCCAAGGAGTCGAACGCCAAAAAACCTTCTCAGAACAAACGAGAACGGTCAAAGGAGCCGGAATCTCCCGAAACACTCCCTCGAGGGTCGCGAAAGCGAGTCGAGTTTATCCTCGGCGAGATCAGCCTGAGCGGCACTCCGGAAGGTTCGGCGTTATCCCCACCTCCGGCTCCCGTTAAGAGTTTACACTCACAAATCAATCTCCCTCGTCTCTGCGGGGGGGGGGGGGGGGGGGGGGGGGGTGTGTACGGGCTATACCCCCTAAACGAATCGACTTCATCTTCGGTGGCTCCAAGCTTTGCCGAGACTCGGTCAATTCAATCAAAGCTCTTCAAAGAAGAGTCGAGACCGACAAAGGGGGGAAAATCCCAATGTTAGGTCCAGACCACGAAATCACTTTCCACGAGAGCGAGACAAGTAATCTCGACAAACTACACGACGACGCTCTCCTCGTTTGTCTAGTAGTGGGAGATGTCGAACTCTCAAGGATAATGATTGACACAGGAAGTTCGGTAGATGTCCTCTTTTACGATGCATTCAAAAAGATGGACTTCAACGACTCCGAGATCGTGGAAGAAAAGACACCACTGGTAGGGTTCGCTGGCGAAACAACGTACTCGATGGGCTCTGTCTTCGCCCCAGTAATCGCTGGAGGAGTTCGAAGAATGACGGAGTTCGTCCTAGTAGATCGGCCAGCTCCCTATAACGCAATTCTTGGTCGACCATGGATATACGACATGAAAGTGGTACCATCGACCTACCATCAATGCGTAAAGTTCCCAACTCCCAAAGGAGTCAAAACCATTTACGGAAGTCAAAAGATTTCCCGTCATTGCTACATGAATGGATACAAGCAGATCGAGAAATCCCCTGCGTAGTAATTACAGAAAGAGGAGGAGCTCGCCACCATGCAAACCAAAAGGTCGAACGACCCAAGTCAGATAGGACCCCCAAAGGACCTCGCGACTCAAGTCTGCATAGACGATGCTCATCTCGAAAGACTTGTTGGCATCGGAATCGACCTATCAGAGCCAGTCAAAAATGAACTGGTCTCTTTTCTTAAACAGAACGTCGACTCCTTCGCCTGGTCTTCAGCAGACATGAAAGGGATCAACATCGACGTAACCAGCCACGAGCTGAATGTCGACCCAACCTACAAACCGGTAAGATAAAGCATCGAAAACTAGGTCCTGAGCGAGCCCAAGCAGTCAATTACGAGGTCGATCGGTTACTAAAAATCGGATCGATCAGAGAGGTCAAGTACCCCGACTGGCTTGCGAATCCCGTAGTGGTTAAGAAAAAGAACGGAAAGTGGAGAGTCTGTGTAGATTTCACGGATCTCAACAAAGCATGTCCAAAGGACAGTTTCCCACTCCCGCACATCGACCGACTGGTTGAAGCTACCGCTGGACACCAGCTACTATCTTTTATGGACGCGTTCTCAGGGTACAATCAAATATTGATGAATCCTGAGGACCAAGAAAAGACTTCGTTCATATATAACTGATCGAGGCACGTACTGCTACAAAGTCATGCCCTTCGGACTAAAAAACGTAGGAGAAACTTACCAACGCCTCGTCAACAAGATGTTTTCAGGACTCCTGGGCAAAACCATGGAAGTCTACATCGACGATATGCTGGTCAAATCTTCCAGGTATGAGGATCACATCCCCCAACTAAAAGAATGTTTTATCATTCTCAATGAATACAGGATGAAACTCAACCCAGCAAAGTGTACCTTCGGGGTCCCCTCAGGAGAATTCCTTGGTTACCTAGTGACCGAAAGAGGGATCGAAGCGAACCCCAAACAGATCGCGACGTTCATAGAGATGAAATCTCCCAGAACAACGCGAGAAGTCCAGCGCCTGACTGGTAAAATAGCTGCTCTGAATCGCTTCATCTCGAGGTCGACTGATAAATGTCTACCCTTCTATCACTTTCTCAAAGCGAACAAAGTTCCTCTGGGATGAAAAGTGCGAAGAAGCGTTCACTCAGCTCAAAGCTTACTTAAGCGAACCACCCATACTGGCGAAACCAGTAGAAGGGGAACCCCTCTACCTCTACCTAGCTGTCTCGACGGCAGCAGTAAGTGGAGTCCTGGTTCGCGAAGAACAAAACGAGCAACGGCCGGTGTATTACATCAGTAAGACCTTGATCGACGCTGAAACCAGGTACCCCGCCATGAAAAAACTCGCCTTAGCACTAGTGACATCAGCTCGGAAACTCCGACCATACTTTCAATCGCACTCGATCATAGTGATGACCTCTCAGCCGCTGAGAACCATCCTTCACAGTCCAAGCCAGTCAGGTCGATTGGTCAAATGGGCTATCGAACTTAGCGAGTACGACATAGAATACAAAGCTCGAACGTGCCTAAAAGCACAAGTACTGGCAGATTTCATAATCGAGCTCCCTCCGACCATCGAACTCAACCCGACCTCTGCCCAAAGATGGAAACTCTACGTCGATGGAGCTTCCTCGAGGCAAGGATCCGGAGTCGGAGTAAAACTGGTCTCCCCAACGGGCGAAGTACTGGAACAATCGTTCAGACTGGGCTTTGCCGCATCAAATAACGAAGCAGAATACGAAGCGTTAATAGCCGGGCTCAGACTAGCGATAGCAATAGGAGCCCGAGAAGTAGACGCCTTCAGCGATTCCCAATTGGTCACGAGCCAATATCATGGCGACTACGAGGCCAAAGACGAACGGATGGAAGCATACCTACGGGTAGTCCACACGCTCGCCGAACAAATCGAATTCTTTGATCTAACGCGAATCCCACGAGGGGAAAACACCGCAGCCGATGCCCTAGCCGCATTAGCGTCGACATCAGATCCTAACCTCAAAAGGATCATACCGGTCGAGGGGATCGAAAAACCGAGCATCGACATAGCACTGAAAGCTCTGTCCCTGAAAGGGGATGGGCCCGCCATAAAGGACGATGTCGAGCACAAAGAAAGTCGAGACTATTTAAAGAAGAAGTGGCGATTCTTTCAAGACATTCCAACCCTAGCTTAGAACACTTCGACTAGATAGCTTGGTCATCATACTTTGTACTCTCTTTTCGATTGTGTTTGTTCTATCTCGATGATCAATCTCAATAAAGTCTTTGATTCATAGGAAACTATACCACTTCTGTACCTAAAATTCCAAATCCACGATTACAAATTCTTGGTGTGAATCTCAGATCTCACATTTGGCGCCGACTGTGGGGACTATCTATAGCTTTTCCTATCTTAAGAATCAGATCCTAGATCCGATAGATCGAGATGAATCCCGACCAAACTGGCTCTCCCAGCGCCACACCACCAGTCGACCTCCCTCAAACGGTCGACAACGTTCCTCAGAACACCACTGGGGTAAGGAACATGGGTCAGACCGACGGCGCTTTGACGAGCTCTGCCTCAGTCTCCACGACCTCGGCACCAGCCGGCTCTGTCGCTCAAACAATCGCGACGAGCTAGACTCTGACAAATGTTTTGTCAGGAACTAATGATCCGAGCAGGAACTGGGTGTGGATGAGAAACGATTCGATATCCACTCCAGGAGGTGGATCTGGAATAACCAGACCTAATTCGCCACTGCCTTCTGCTCCACAGAGACAAGGGCCAAATGATCTTGCTGAAATCCGTTTGATGTTAAGCCTATTGGTAGATCGAACGAGAAATAACGAGGCAAGTGCAAGGGCCCAAGAGATCGCAAACCGTTCTCTGGCCGCACAGCTCGATGAACAAGAGCGGCTCCTTAACGCCCGTCTTGAAGAGCTCGCTAGCCAAAACCAAGGGGGTAGACCAACACGAACTCCCATAAGTCCTCCACCGCGTACTCGCTTGGACTTCTCCCAGGTAGTAACTCCTCCGGGAGCGTCGGGAAATTTCGAAAATAGGTCAAATAGCGGCCTCCGCCGTACAATGACCCCTATCGCGATACCGACCCCATTCAATTTGAGTTCAATGGTCACAGATCCAACCGGATCAGGAAACCGACCATTACCCGGGCCACCACCTTTCCCGAATAACTCTAATGTCCGACCGAGGCAACTAGGAGGCTCTGCCTTCGCCTCGAGTTTGGGACCCCTTAACGGGTCAAATACGGTACAGTTCTGAACGCCGCAGGTCGACCAGACGAGGTCGGTTCCAACAATCGATCTCCTCGACCCCGTTTTCCCGGAACAAACGTCGAATCAGGCACAAGCCCAGTTCACGTCCGCAGCAGGCGATGAACATGATATGCTTAGACAATACATCGAGCAGGCTAAGGCCCAGTTCAATAGTCTAAGCTCGAAATTTCACATGGCAACGAGCGCGGCTCCTAACATCGATCGAGTGATCGAAGAAACGCGACAAACGCCGTTCACAGATCGGATCGCATTCGCGAGGATCCGAGAAATCAAGAAAACTAAGTTTCCGGAATTCTCTGGGAAATCGGACCCGAAAGCCCACATCAGGGCATTCCGACTACCAATGGCAAGGGTATACCTTACCGATGAGGAGAGAGAGCCGGCCTTCTGCAGGCTCTTTGCGGAAAACCTATCGGGCTCTGCCCTAGAATGGTTTGCCGGACTGGAAGAAAGGTCCATCGACAACTTCACCCAGTTCATGACGGCTTTCCTCAAATAATACTCTGTCTTTATCGAGGAAAAGACTACTGAGGCAGCCCTATTTGGCGTCTCTCAGAAACCTGACGAAACACTTCGCTCGTACATCGACCGATTTAAGGAAATAAAATCCAAAATTGCGAACCCACGAGACGAAGTAGCTATAGAAGCACTGAGAAGAGGACTATGGTATTCAACCAGATTCCGAGAGGAAATAACAGTCCGCGAACCTAAAACACTCGATGACGCCTTCCATCGTGCATCGGCCTTTGCTCGCCTCGAGGACGAAACTACGGCCCTCGGAGAAAAGCATCGAAAAGAAAAGAACCCGTCGGGCTCGCAGAACTCGAACTCGAAAAAGGATTCCCGTAAATCAGGGAACGTCAACGCGGTCGAGAGCCCGAAGAGCTCGAAGAAATTCGAGTTCGACAAGGAAAAATTCTATGATTTTCACAACAAAAGAGGACACTCGACCGAAGATTGCTATACTGGAGCTAAAGCCGAGGCTCAAAAGCGAGAGTCCGAAAGCAAACAAGACTCCAAAGTCGAGGAGGAAACTCTTCCCGACAAAAAGGAAAACAAACAGGCCAAGGAGTCGAACGCCAAAAAACCTTCTCAGAACAAACGAGAACGGTCAAAGGAGCCGGAATCTCCCGAAACACTCCCTCGAGGGTTGCGAAAGCGAGTCGAGTTTATCCTCGACGAGATCAGCCTGAGCGGCACTCCGGAAGGTTCGGCGTTATCCCCACCTCCGGCTCCCGTTAAGAGTTTACACTCACAAATCAATCTCCCTCGTCTCTGCGGGGGGGGGGGGGGGGGGGGGGGGGCGGTGTACGGGCTATACCCCCTAAACGAATCGACTTCATCTTCGGTGGCTCCAAGCTTTGCCGAGACTCGGTCAATTCAATCAAAGCTCTTCAAAGAAGAGTCGAGACCGACAAAGGGGGGAAAATCCCAATGTTAGGTCCAGACCACGAAATCACTTTCCACGAGAGCGAGACAAGTAATCTCGACAAACTACACGACGACGCTCTCCTCGTTTGTCTAGTAGTGGGAGATGTCGAACTCTCAAGGATAATGATTGACACAGGAAGTTCGGTAGATGTCCTCTTTTACGATGCATTCAAAAAGATGGACTTCAACGACTCCGAGATCGTGGAAGAAAAGACACCACTGGTAGGGTTCGCTGGCGAAACAACGTACTCGATGGGCTCTGTCTTCGCCCCAGTAATCGCTGGAGGAGTTCGAAGAATGACAGAGTTCGTCCTAGTAGATCGGCCAGCTCCCTATAACGCAATTCTTGGTCGACCATGGATATACGACATGAAAGTGGTACCATCGACCTACCATCAATGCGTAAAGTTCCCAACTCCCAAAGGAGTCAAAACCATTTACGGAAGTCAAAAGATTTCCCGTCATTGCTACATGAATGGATACAAGCAGATCGAGAAATCCCCTGCGTAGTAATTACAGAAAGAGGAGGAGCTCGCCACCATGCAAACCAAAAGGTCGAACGACCCAAGTCAGATAGGACCCCCAAAGGACCTCGCGACTCAAGTCTGCATAGACGATGCTCATCTCGAAAGACTTGTTGGCATCGGAATCGACCTATCAGAGCCAGTCAAAAATGAACTGGTCTCTTTTCTTAAACAGAACGTCGACTCCTTCGCCTGGTCTTCAGCAGACATGAAAGGGATCAACATCGACGTAACCAGCCACGAGCTGAATGTCGACCCAACCTACAAACCGGTAAGATAAAAGCATCGAAAACTAGGTCCTGAGCGAGCCCAAGCAGTCAATTACGAGGTCGATCGGTTATTAAAAATCGGATCGATCAGAGAGGTCAAGTACCCCGACTGGCTTGCGAATCCCGTAGTGGTTAAGAAAAAGAACGGAAAGTGGAGAGTCTGTGTAGATTTCACGGATCTCAACAAAGCATGTCCAAAGGACAGTTTCCCACTCCCGCACATCGACCGACTGGTTGAAGCTACCGCTGGACACCAGCTACTATCTTTTATGGACGCGTTCTCAGGGTACAATCAAATATTGATGAATCCTGAGGACCAAGAAAAGACTTCGTTCATATATAACTGATCGAGGCACGTACTACTACAAAGTCATGCCCTTCGGACTAAAAAACGTAGGAAAACTTACCAACGCCTCGTCAACAAGATGTTTTCAGGACTCCTGGGCAAAACCATGGAAGTCTACATCGACGATATGCTGGTCAAATCTTCCAGGTATGAGGATCACATCCCCCAACTAAAAGAATGTTTTATCATTCTCAATGAATACAGGATGAAACTCAACCCAGCAAAGTGTACCTTCGGGGTCCCCTCAGGAGAATTCCTTGGTTACCTAGTGACCGAAAGAGGGATCGAAGCGAACCCCAAACAGATCGCGACGTTCATAGAGATGAAATCTCCCAGAACAACGCGAGAAGTCCAGCGCCTGACTGGTAAAATAGCTGCTCTGAATCGCTTCATCTCGAGGTCGACTGATAAATGTCTACCCTTCTATCACTTGCTCAAAGCGAACAAAGTTCCTCTGGGATGAAAAGTGCGAAGAAGCGTTCACTCAGCTCAAAGCTTACTTAAGCGAACCACCCATACTGGCGAAACCAGTAGAAGGGGAACCCCTCTACCTCTACCTAGCTGTCTCGACGGCAGCAGTAAGTGGAGTCCTGGTTCGCGAAGAACAAAACGAGCAACGGCCGGTGTATTACATCAGTAAGACCTTGATCGACGCTGAAACCAGGTACCCCGCCATGAAAAAACTCGCCTTAGCACTAGTGACATCAGCTCGGAAACTCCGACCATACTTTCAATCGCACTCGATCATAGTGATGACCTCTCAGCCGCTGAGAACCATCCTTCACAGTCCAAGCCAGTCAGGTCGATTGGTCAAATGGGCTATCGAACTTAGCGAGTACGACATAGAATACAAAGCTCGAACGTGCCTAAAAGCACAAGTACTGGCAGATTTCATAATCGAGCTCCCTCCGACCATCGAACTCAACCCGACCTCTGCCCAAAGATGGAAACTCTACGTCGATGGAGCTTCCTCGAGGCAAGGATCCGGAGTCGGAGTAAAACTGGTCTCCCCAACGGGCGAAGTACTGGAACAATCGTTCAAACTGGGCTTTGCCGCATCAAATAACGAAGCAGAATACGAAGCGTTAATAGCCGGGCTCAGACTAGCGATAGCAATAGGAGCCCGAGAATTAGACGCCTTCAGCGATTCCCAATTGGTCACGAGCCAATATCATGGCGACTACGAGGCCAAAGACGAACGGATGGAAGCATACCTACGGGTAGTCCACACGCTCGCCGAACAAATCGAATTCTTTGATCTAACGCGAATCCCACGAGGGGAAAACACCGCAGCCGATGCCCTAGCCGCATTAGCGTCGACATCAGATCCTAACCTCAAAAGGATCATACCGGTCGAGGGGATCGAAAAACCGAGCATCGACATAGCCCTGAAAGCTCTGTCCCTGAAAGGGGATGGGCCCGCCATAAAGGACGATGTCGAGCACAAAGAATGTCCCAAGGACACCAGTCGCGATTATCGAGATTGATGATGACCTCGATCCAAGAAACGCCGTGTACGTCGCGAACGTCCCCGACGGACCAATCCAAGTCGCATCCACTAGTCAAGGACCCGAGCCTAAGAATGACGAAGATTGGAGAACTCCGATCATTCGATACATTACAAATGGCGAAGTTCCCGACGACAAATGGGAGGCACAGAAACTCAAAACACAAAGTGCAAGGTACTGCGTCACACAAGGAGAGCTCTTTAAAAGGAGTCTCTTCGGACCTTACCTTAAATGCCTCAACAAAAAGCAAGCCCTAGTCGTGATTACACAAGCACACGACGGATCCTGCGGAAGCCATTCCGGAGGACGAGCATTGGCCGTGCGAATCAAAAGGCAAGGCTATTTTTGGCCGACAATGGCCACCGATGCGAGTCCTTCTCCAACAAGTGCGATAAATGCCAAAAGCATGCCCCGATTATCCACCAAGCGTCGGAGAAGCTCTCCTCTATCTCATCGCCATACCCATTCATGCGATGGGGAATGGACATCGTGGGACCACTAGTCGCATCCGGCAAAAAGAAAGCCACACACCTATTGGTGATGATGGACTACTTCACCAAATGGATTGAAGCAGAGTCGTACCAAAAAGTTAAGGACGTTCACGTTAAGGAGTTCGTCTGGCGAAACATTGTTTGCCGACATGGACTACCCCACGAGATCGTCACCGATAACGGACCTCAGTTCATATCAAACATGTTCAAAGAGTTCTGCAGAACTTGGAACATAAAGCTCACTTACTCGACGCCACGCTATCCCCAAGGGAACGGGCTGGCAGAAGCAGCTAACAAAGCAATTATGAACAGTCTCAAGAAAAGACTCAATGAGTGCAAAACAACCTGGAGCGACGAGCTCCCAGCCGTACTCTGGACCTATCGGACTACCCCCCGCAAATCCACCGGTGAGACTCCTTTCTCGCTGGCTTATGGAATCGAGGCGGTAGTACCAGCCGAAATCCTCGTGTCAAGCATCCGCAAGAAAGAATGCCCACGACAAGAGGAACTTAACAACAAGATGATAACTGACGAGCTCGACCTCGTCGACGAAAGAAGGAACCTCGAATTAGCTCGACTCCAGAATTACCAACAAGCCGCAGCTCGCTACTATGATTCCCGAATCAGAACTCGAAGGTTTCAAGTAGGAGAGCTCGTCTTACGGAAAGTGTTCGACCATAAAAAGGAAGAACACGCTGGAAAGTTAGGAGCAAAGTGGGAAGGTCCTTACCAGGTCACCGACGTTGTGAAGGACGGGGTCTACCGACTCAAGTCGGTAGAAACCCAGAAGCCCGAACTACGACCTTGGAACATCATCAACCTCAAAAAGTACTTCCACTAAGAGTACATCAACATAATCGAACTACGAAATGGCTTGATCCACTTAAAAGGGTACGTAGGCAGCTCGACTTCGAGCGCAGCCGCCCCCCAAACACAAAGCTATTACCGGACTCAACAACTTCTAACGAAGTCGTACTAACTTATCTTTGTGAAATCAAAATTAGTCTTTCAATCAAGGTCTCTTTCTGTCGTAAAAGTTAGAGTCATTGCGAAATGCTTCGCCATTACATTCTACAAAGTGATATGAAATTATCTCTTCAAAAGCTAAAGTGATATGAAATTATCTCTTCCGAAACAAAAGATATTAAGTTATCCTCTCCGAGCGACCTGAAATGGCCTCCCCTAAAACCAAATGATATGAAATTATCTCTTCAAAAAAAGGTGATATGAAATTATCTCTTCAAAAGACAAGTGATATGAAATTATCCCTTCTCAGCGACCTGAAATGGCCTCCCCTAAAATAAAGCGATACGAGCAAACCGAAATGCTCGCCCCTAAAATCGAGCGAACTGAAATGGTCGTCCCAAATAAGCGACCTGAAACGGTCCCTCTATATTGAACAAACTGAAATGGTCGTCCCAAATAAGCGACCTGAAACGGTCCCTCTATATTGAACGAACTGAAATGGTCGTCCCAAATAAGCGACCTGAAACGGTCCCTCTATATAGAACGAACTGAAATGGTCGTCCCAAACAAGCGACCTAAAACGGTCCCTTCAAACTGAACGAACTGAATGATCGTCCCAAAGTAAGCGATCTGAAATGATCCCTCAAAAACCTAAAATTCCTCTAATCTTATACAGATTATAAGGGTTGAGGGACTACCCCCTTCCCTTAAGAAAAGCAACGAGGTTAAGTCTACGTCGAGACAGATAAAACGAGACAGTTGTTTCACGCAAAGCGACCTCCGCAAGTGCTCAAAACGAATCTATGTAAGTCTACTTCGATTCATCATATACTTAAAAGTATTTCATCTCAATTCAACGCCAAGCTCGAAGTTTACATATTGAAAGAGTTGTACCTCGAACAAACCTTGAGGAGGAACTCGAGCTCAAATACAATCGACCTAAAAGTTCGTAGAGAACTCCCTAATGCAACTCAAGCCAAATTATTTATTCGACCCCTCTTCAGAGGATCGAGCTGTCATAACGACCAATTCTATGCTAAGGCATTAAACAGTCAAATCTATGCTAAGGCATGAAAGATTGAAAAGCGATTCATAAAAAAAGAAGAAGGACTTAACGTCCTCGAGTTCTCAAAAACCCCTTTATCTCAACCGTTAATTTAAGATCGACGGCTACAAACGCGTGACAGCCAAGTCACGTCAGCAAAAGATCGAGTTCGAAGAGACCCTTCGTAACCCTCAAATCTCAGTCGTTAGTGATCGACCAGATCGACGGTAGAAGATGAGATCATGTTAACGAATATGCGCCATAACTGTCAAACGCGCCACGAGCAGGTCAGCTCGACCCACGCGCCAGATTCTTGACCATTGGATCGAAACAAGATCTACGGACGGGGCGAAAGTAATCATTAGGTCTTTCACACCCGAGGCACGTGCTTCTTCCCGAGGATGTCCACCGCCCATTAACCTCAACTCGTCGAAATTAATGGGTTGGGGGCTATTGTTGGTGCTGGATTTCCCTCTAAGAAATCTGGCCAATAAACAAACCAAACAAAGGCCCATAATCGTGAGCCCTCTCGATAATCAAGACGAAGAGATCGAACGTTATCCTTTGTTGGGCCCATACGATTGACATCCTGACAAGGCCCAATCAACGCCGAAGTGAGAGGCGATCGAGCTCGATAGGAGACGACGTGGAGATAGAGCAACCTGGTCTTCGTCGGTTCAACTGATCCACGCAAATCTCGGAGATCGTTAGCACGACAAGGCCGAAATATCGGAACAAGAAGATCGAAGTCGAGACTATTTAAAGAAGAAGTGGCGATTCTTTCAAGACATTCCAACCCTAGCTTAGAACACTTCAACTAGATAGCTCGGTCATCATACTTTGTACTCTCTTTTCGATTGTGTTTGTTTTATCTTGACGATCAATCTCAATAAAGTCTTTGATTCATAGGAAACTATACCATTTCTGTACCCAAAAGTCCAAATCCACGATTACAAATTCTTGGTGTGAATCTCATATCTCACACTTAGCTGCTTCCATAAATCCATCAAGCCACATATTCATATTCTAGATGATCTTAGATGAATTTAGCAATTTGAATCACCTCAAACGGACACCCGGATATGGATTTTACAAGTTTTCTTAGTTTTGTCGGTTTTCATTCCTGACATACCGTTAAAATCTTTAAAACCCTGTAGCCTCTGAAATAAATCCTCCAAGCTTCTTTTTTAAAATACTAGACTCTTTTAGATGAATTTAGAAAAAAATTTCACCTCAATCGGACACCCGTAGCTCCCGTTAAGAATTTTACGAGTTTTGTCGGTTCTATCGGTTTCCTTTTTCGATAGTCCGAAAAAACTCATCTACGGTCCGTTTTCATCATTCTTGGTCTTGTAAATGTTTTTTTATTTAAAAAGAATAACATTTGGCCCGTCTTGGCTTCCGGCTCACATTTTGGTAAAATTACCAAAATACCCCTCATCGTCTAAAAATTTCGAAAAATGTCTCTCATTGACTTTTCTGTTGCCCGTTGACCATTTCTTGATACAGGGTATTATAATTAGGGTCTCAAGTAAAACCCAGAAATCAAACTATGTGTTTCAATGGTGACTTTAAACTTACTCCATAGTACGAAGAATGATTTTACAGAGAAATCCAAAGATATTGACTCTTCTTCTCTGATTCGATGTGGAATCAACGGGATTAGGCTTCAAAGTTACAATCTTGGTATCAAATTTTATGTGTAAAACGTATTACGCAGTTGTTTAGTAAAACAATTGAAACGATTTGTTTCATTCTTCGTTAGAGACGTAACTCTATTAACGTCTGGGGTTTTATGTGAATTATATGAAACCTTAGGGTTTTAAATACAGCTTAATTTTTCTTAGGTTTTTTAGGTGAAATGTCAAACTTTTGAGTTTTTTTTTTTTTTTTTGCAATTTTTCCCAACAAAAGACCAATATTATCAGGGTATAATAGTCATTCTCCACTAAGCACTCTTGGGTTGTCAACCGGCCGGTGTCATGATCTTAGACTCTTTGGATCGGACGGTGGTGAGTCTGGTGAATTTTTTTTTCCCCGACAACTTCGAGGGTGTAGCGAACAAGTGTTATGGACGCGCACCGTATAATGAAAATGAAGAATCGGACCGGAGAGAGATAAGGGAGGGTGAAAAATAAAGCACACCATATCCATCTGTTTTTCATTGATCCTGTGTTACGCTACAATCGATTACGGTGAGGTGAGGGGATTTTTACTGAAATTCTTGTATTTGGATTCTTTCAGAAGGATTCTTGGTCGTGGGTGATGTTTATTCTTGAGTTGTTTTGAAGCTTTTGTATTTGGCTAAGCTAGGGTTTTTCGATAGTGAATTTCGTGGAGATTGATTCTTGTATTCAAAATTATTTTCCTTTAATTTCTGTTAGTGTTCTCCCATCTTCATCAGTAGCTGATTTTGTTGTTACATTCGGCCCTGAACTCTGGATTTTGTATATATCTTTAGCTCCTTAGCTGAAAAAGTGGAATGTTCGTTTCTGGTTTCAATGGTTTGTAGATTGGATCTGGAGAATAGTCAATTTTGTGGTTTTGGATAGAGAATTATCCAGTTTATTGTTCTTCCTGCTCATTTCTAGTGTTGGGTTTGTAAATTTTCAACCTTAATTCGATTTTATTTGCTCTCATATTGGGATTCTTTTTCACCTAAAGATTTGCGATTTTCTTTCACAAACAACCTATCTCTTCTCTAGCCTAATTTAATTTTTTATTGGTACTTGATTTTTGGGTTGTGTATGAATAGTGAATACAAGAACTCAGTCTCATAGTTGCACTAAGATTCAATTTTTGTGTATGCACTCTAATTTCTCTTGAGTAGTAGATTCTTAAAAAGGCAGAGTGCAAGATGCAATTTTTGTATCGCCCTTTTAGATGTACACTAGTGTAGTTTCAAGAATACTGGTATAGTTACTACATGAGCTGCTCCCTTTTGAAGCTCTGATTATGAAAGATATGTTCGATATGATGACTATGAGGTCTATGAAAATGACATGTTATCCGAAAGAACTTTGTAAGACCTTCGTGTATTATTGATCTAACTCAAAACTACGTGAAAGACGTTTGTGGCTGGAGTTTCTAGATAGCATTTATATGTTCAAATCTGTATCTTCATATTTGCAGAATTGGATATCTGTTTAAAAGTTTTATGTGTTCAAATGTAATGGTTCCTAGTACTAGCTGTGTTAGCTTCTAAAGACTAATGGTTTGTATTCGTTATGATTTTGTGTTTTTCTCAAACAAAATACTGGTATTATAATAATTGTGTTTGAAACATTATATGTTTGTCGTGTGGAAAAGCTTGAACGATGTTTGTTGTTGTCTCATCAATCATCATCTCTATAGATTTTTAGTACTGACATATGGTTTTTGTGGTTGTTAAACTTTGAAGTTGCTTACAATGAGTATACGACGTTTGGTAACTAGATGCTTCTCCTCCTGTACTATGCACGTCTGCATTGTTGGGAGTGGACCTGCTGGCTTCTATACTGCCGACAAGGTACTTCATTCTTCTTCTTTTTTTACAGTTGCAGAAACTTGCACTTAGATGAATGTAGTATGTCTATGTGTTGCAACTTTGTTTGATAGCTACAAAAACATATATTGAAGGTAGTGCTTGTCGTCAATATGTACATGCTTATGCACAAATTGAGATGCGGTGAATGAAGATTTTGTTTCTCGTGTTTGTGATTGGAACAATAATATCAACAGTCGTCTTGTATGGTGTGTGTTCTTTTATGTATCCAAGACATTGTATGCAAATGTTAATTTTAATTGATTATTGTTAATGTTGTTCATATGGGAACCGGATAAATTAAATCATAATTGAAGACTCTTACTTAACCTCTATTTGATTTGATGGCTGGTAATCTCAGTTATTTAAGGC
Source organism: Orychophragmus violaceus (assembly GCA_030180135.1). Lineage (NCBI taxonomy): Eukaryota > Viridiplantae > Streptophyta > Magnoliopsida > Brassicales > Brassicaceae > Orychophragmus > Orychophragmus violaceus. Next base: position 84,881,388 of record CM058238.1, on the reverse strand, counting down.
ACATGAAGGAGCACGTATAGATATAATTGATCGATTACCCACACCTTTTGGACTTGTTCGGTCTGGTGTTGCGCCTGATCATCCTGAAACCAAGGTTCTACTGAATTCCGATCTGTGTGTCTGGAGTGATTAAAAACAATCTCCATTGAGCTTAATTTTAACCATAATTCTTCTTTTGTACAGATTGCCATTAATCAGTTCTCGCGCGTGGCACAACATGAGCGTTGTGCTTTTTATGGCAATGTAAAGCTTGGTTCGGATTTATTACTCTCTGAGCTACGGGATTTGTATCATGTGGTAAGTCCTCGCTCTTTAACTATCTTCTTATGTGATATAGATGAACAACTAAATAGCTCAGTTTATCTTCATATTTCCTGTTGTAGAATTAGATTAATTTATAGTTTCTGGCTGTTAAACACCTAAAAAGGGTTTTATCTGTTTACTATACTCCCTTACCCTGAGCCTTATTCTTTGTATTCTAAGTAGGGCTCATAAGTCATAAGTTCTACGCAACAAGTTGATACATTTATCAAAATAAACACAAAATCAGTTGTTAAATATTTGAAGGTTATTTTTGGTTACGTATACAACTTATTACTATAAGTATGTCTGTTCAGGTTGTACTTGCATATGGTGCTGAAAGTGACAAAGATCTTGGCATTCCAGGTGAGGTATGCCGTATATCCATTAAAAGTGTTTCATATGGCGTATACAACTAGGTTCTGTTCTGCGATAAGTTACTTTGGCTTTTAGTTGCTTATACTTGTTACTGATGTATAAAGTTGATCTACTTTGGTAGAGTTTGGGTGGTGTATACTCTGCAAGAGAATTCGTATGGTGGTATAATGGGCATCCCGACTACAGCAGTTTGAAACCTGACTTGAAAAGCTCTGACACAGCTGTTATTCTTGGCCAGGTACTCTAACATTATCTTATGGTTTTCGATCTTCACTTTGTTAAAGACGCATTTAATTATAAGACTCGATAATTATTTATTCAGAACAATTTATTGCTCCTTTGGAGTCATGCATTTGCAATATTCTTTAGCTGTATATGTTGTTGGGCTAGCTATCCTTACCACTTTAACATATTTTGCATATTTCATATAGGTTTGATACCAAATATCTCTCCGAGTATATGCATCTCTGAGGAACTCTCTGACAGATGATACATTCGAATTTTAGGGTAATGTAGCTCTAGATGTTGCTCGGATTCTCTTAAGACCGACAACAGAGTTGGCGTCAACTGATATTGCTAGACATGCTTTATCTGCGCTCGAAGAAAGTTCTATAAGGTCCACTAATCAACAAGTTAAATCCTGTTCCATTCCATCATTCTTATAGTTGAGAACCAACAATTGTTCCTGATACGTAGTCGTAGCAAGTACAGGAAGGTGTATCTTGTCGGAAGACGTGGGCCAGCTCAAGCAGCATTGACTGCTAAAGAGCTTCGGGAAGTTCTAGGTATGTTACATATTTGAATCATGTAGTGAGCTTTTGATTGTCTTTTTCAATATATCCCACAAAAAGAAAACCGAAGAGGAAATAACGCAAGAACCAAATCGTGCGCGTGTGTGAGTGGAAATGATTTTCTACATATTCGACATATTCCAGACTGTTCCCTATATCATGGGAAGTATGGTTGCATGAAAAAAAATGGCTTTAATTTTGTATCAACTGTAGTTTACAGTACCTTGAATAAACGGGTTTGCAGATTTACCGGTCTTTCTAAGTTACATCAAAACTAAATTTGAAGATATAATCAGACCTTGGTTATATTGTTTTTTCTTACATTTAGTTATAAGTATTTGTTGGAACACTCTGTCCTCTTTTTTTACTTTACCGTCTAGTCGTCTACTCTGTTTGGTCTGCTCCACATTGGTGAATGTTTTGCAATTAATTATACATTGTTTGGTAGTGTATAAAACGTTATATGGCAAAACTTTACTCTTTCGCTATGATTTGCTTGTCATGACCTTCTCAGGTTTTTGTCATATTATAACATACTGCATGTTGATATAATGCAGGGATTAAGAACCTAGACATTCAGGTAAAGGAAACTGACTTGAGTGTAACTCCTGCTGATGAGGTACTTGTGATACCAAATTTCAACTCTGTTTTTGTCTTTGCTTCTCATGAACAACAAATCCCTTTGTGCTACGTTTATCCACCTGTATGATACTCTATTTTTTTTTTTCCCAAAGGAAGAAATGACAAACAGTAGAGCGAGGAAGAGGATCTATGAATTATTGTCAAAGGCTGCAGCAGCAGCAGGAACATCCGAAGCAGACCGTGATCAACGAGAGCTCCACTTTGTTTTCTTCCGCCAACCTGGCCGGTTCTTAGAGTCGGATGAAATCAATGGCCATGTTTCCGGTGTAAACTTGGAGAAAACTGTTCTTGAAAGTAAGTGCACCTCAAGGTGGAACTATCATATCTTGTTTCTTTCTTAGCTCTAGTGTTTAAAACACCAGAAATGGATTAGTGATTGCTGAGGATACAATAGTGTAAACACTTGATTCATATCTCTTGGTACTTGTAGGAGTAGGAAGCGGAAAGCAAATTGCAGTTGGTACAGGAGAGTTTGAGGATCTTAACTGCAGGTAATATGCACTCTAGTGAAAGTTTTTCAGTGAGCAATTAGAAAAAACTGAATGCAAACATGTTCGATTTTGCAGTATGGTGCTGAAAGCCATTGGTTACAAGTCGGTTCCAGTCCAGGGATTACCCTTTGATCACAAGAAAGGTGGGTCTAACATGCGAGTAGAGAACTGAGAAAAAATGTTGGATTCTTTTGATTTTCGTGTCATGTTTAAAGGTATTGTCCCGAATGTAAGAGGTCGAGTGGTTAGTCACACTTCTGGAGGAATTTTACAGACAGAGCCAGGCTTATACGTATGTGGATGGCTCAAAAGAGGGCCAGTAGGCATAATTGCCACAAACCTTTACTGTGCCGAAGAAACAGTAAGCATACACACCGAACATGTCCAGCTAAACATAAAAACTGATCTTCTTGAGATATGAAATGGTGATGAAATTGGGAGATTAAATATGTGTTGCAGGTTGGTAGCATAAGCGAAGACATTGAAGGTGTTTGTAAGAGCGAAAAATCAGGAAGCAAAGGACTGATGCAGTTGTTGGAGAGAAAAAATGTGAAGAAAGTAGACTTTAGTGGGTGGGAGAAGATTGATGCCAAAGAGAAACAATTGGGGAGTGAGAGAAATAAACCCAGAGAAAAATTAGTCACATGGGACGATCTTTTAGCAGCAGCAGCCAACATTAGGTAAACTTTCTGCTCTTATTATCATTTTTTGGTAGCTATTTGTTGCCTCGTGTGGTATTCTCTGGGTATTCCTCGCTAATTTTTTAAAAGTTATTTTCTAGTAATTTTTAGTCTGAATCTCACTCTGTATTGGTTGTCACTAATAACTCGGATTAATAATACCAAGGTTCAGATATAAAGTTGACGTTAAATAGAATCAGTAAGGAATGTACATGACGTATTGGTAGCAAGCACTAATTCTTGCCAAATGTCTTACATCCGTTGAGATCTATGAATAATAATAATAATAAACTCACCTTTTGGTTCAGTTGTAGTATTGTATATGTTACAGAGGATCGTTATTCATTTCTGATGACATTATTCATTTCTTACCAATGTAGTGTTAACTGAATGACTTTTGCGATACACGTCGCCTTTATCTACGGAATTAGACGACAAAAAAGAGACATGTTTTAAACATTCAGAAATTCTAACCTAAAATAGAGATTCTTTCAACATATTTACTAAATGCCCATCACAACACTTATATGCATTGCTCATAAAGAATTTTTAAATAATGTGTTTCAAGAATAATTACTTCACTTTCTTTGATTTGATAAAATGTTTTAAATGGTTTACATTAAGATCTGCCTCTCCCATTTTTTTCAATTTGTGCTGCCCTTTCTTTGGCAATTGCCGTTGTCAACTCAAGTTTTGCCATTTCTGCAGTTTTACTCAAAGCCAACTACGCTTCAGTTTCCTGCAGTAAATACTAATTGTCAGTTAGGACTTTCCAGATCGACATACAATTCTATTCTCAGATCCCTGGAATGACCAAACCTTTTGTTCTATTTCTGTTTTGAGCTTATCTTCCATTCTTTCTTGGATTGCCTTGATAGCAGCTGCTGTTTTGTTTTCTTTTATAGCTCCTGGATAAAGAAACATTGTCACTTTAACTATGCAATTGCCGCTGTCAACTCAGGAGATAGAAGCAGTTCGACTGAACATATGACCATGAAATAAGTTTATCAAGTAGAAGTTAAGAGATAGAAGCACCTTATCCAATATTGATGCCTCCTCTATACGCATTAATTCACGTGCCCTAAGATCTCTCAACTCACTCTCGGTCAGAGTAGCAGGAGTAATTATAAGTTAATACCTCACAGATAACACAATGGGAGTCGGAGATTAATTCATTGTATAGTTCATCTTTTAAGCAACCTTCAAAGCTCGTATTTTTCAGAAAAAACTTGGGCTTCTAAATGCGACTGTCTCTTCTCAATTACATGAATGGCATCCAGAAAATTAAGTACTAACTTGCCATCCTGAGTCATGTAACCATCTTTCAGCCCCTCGGTTTACTTAGGAAGAGCCTAATTCACAAAACAGAAACAGTGCGGATTAAGAATATTGAAAGACAGACTACTAATCAATACAAAGCACTGAATGAACAAAGATGGGAAAGTTAAGTTTGAAACCTCAGTTTCTTTAGTTAGTTGCTCCCAGTTGATACAATTATCATCTTCGTCAGTTTCAGAGGTATTGACTCTAATGATTGCACCAGATTCTTGCCTAAACTGATTTATGAAACAGCCGCCTTTTCCTATGAAAATTCTAACATGAAAAGATGATCTAAGACTTAGATTACAGAACTGAAGCAAATAAGTTATGATCTTGAGCAAGCAGGACGTATGATCAGGCTAAATGAGTAATAAGTAGACTGCTATATATAACCTTACCAGGATCTGTAGGAGGATTCTCGATGAAAACATGAAGGCAAGTCCAACAAGTCTGTGTATCAAGAAAATTAATTGTGTAAGATCACAAGAATACACTGAGACACGTATGTCAAGCTTCAAGAGTCTTAAACTTGCACTGCACCAAAACATAAATTTAAGCATTCCAGAAGCAATCCACATCGAAAATGAAAAAATAAAATAGCAAACAATGAGAGTTTAAACAATTAACAAATCACGCAGCCCAAAACAACCCGCAATATGAGTAAATCAAGACTCAAACTCATGAGCAAACACCAAGTTCTGATTAACTGAGATCGCCGGTGAGTAATTTGAAATAACAGAAGATATGAATTCAAGGTGTTGATTTAAACTGAATCAGAAACCAAACTTTTATTAGAATTCTCTTGAACAAATTATACAGTAATCTTGTTCAATCAGATTGACACGACTTCACAACTTGTGAAACGCTACTGACCAAATCCTAATCTACCCAAACTTACCGTACAACAACAGTTGCACTTCTCTCTTTTATTCACTCACCAAAAAGCACACACTCTTAATTGCGTTAAGCACACTAGCTCTTTTTCTCTCTTTGCAAAGCGTAACCTAATCCAAGTCGGCTCATCTCAATATATATATATATATATATGCAGTCGATCTTGGGGAATCTCTTCTAAGGAAATCTTCTATATTTTCGTGATATAGAATATTTCCAAATCTTCTATTTCCAACTTCCGATTGCTTCCTTGTATATCACGTCATATCTTGTTCAGTCCTTGTATCCTTGTGTGTTAAGCAACATCGTATCCGATAGTATCTTGAACTTTCATTCTCCCCCTCTTTGTCTAAATGTGTGCATCATCTCATCTGTTCAACTTAGAGCAAACACAACATATACGCAACCAACATCTCACAATGACACTAATGATCCATGGAATTAGTCTTAAACCACACAAAGCAAAACATAGCAAGGTTCACATCATTCGCAAGCAAAAGTCAAAACACAAAATAGGAACGGAGACAACCTGGTTCAGATAGATAAGAAATAAAAAAAAAAAACACAAAGCACTTAAACTGAAACAACATAGCAAGGAGTGATCTCAATCATCTCGCTCGACCTCCGTACTCTCCTCATCGTCCGTATCATACTCGCCAGATCCTGTCTTCTTCGGATATTGTGGGTATCCTCCCCCTGAGAGGGTCACACATTTTATACAAATAAACAAGTTCAAGTATATCACACGGTTAGAAGAAAAGAGCTGAGAAAACATACTGCGAATACGACTTTGAATGTAGCGCAAGCCTCGGATGGAGTTTTCAATGTCCCTTGCAAGATCAGGAGCTTGTCCTTCTTCTTCATTGTCCGAACCACGACCAGCCTTGGGATCCAGAGTAATATTAAGAGGATAGCCCACCGGTACACCATCTCCAGCTGTAACATTGATGTCCCTCTGGAAGTACATTATCTGAAAGATCAAATTTGGAAATATGATCTTCTTATCAGCTTGCGGTGACTGAGCCATGTCCATAATCTGATCATACACCAAGCAGCCAAAGTTGAAAGGTTTTCCTTGGTGAAGCATGTACAGAAATCGAAGCCTCTCTCGGACCATCGTTGTCGTGTTTGAACTTGGAATCCAATTAGAACAGCACAGCTTGTATAGCACTTGAAACTTCGGAAGCAAATGCTTTGACAAAACTCCTTCCCACCTTTTGCGTCGTCCACCAGTAAGAACTGAGACTGCTTTATCGATATCTTCTTCGTCCCAATCAGTAGGGTGCTTGGTGTCCGATGTGAAGAACATCCGATTAATAAGATCCGGAGTAAAGTCATAGGCTTTACCTCGGACATACACCAGTTTGCACCTATCTTGTACTTCTGAATCACCCAGATTAGCTAAGAATTCCTTGACCAGACGCGGATAGTAAGGCGATACATGCAAGACCGTATAGATCAACCCGGCTTTCTCAATGAATGTTCTCACTTCACTAAGCTTGGAATCTTCTAAATCAAGCTTTCTGATCTAGGAAGGCTCGGTATTTCAATGACACATACCGTTCTTTTGCGAGACTTGAGGAGTGACGGTAGCTGAGAGGTTCACTGCTTAGGCGATCCAACTCCGGATATTTGAAGAATAGATCCGAGGAAAGTTGACGATTTGCTAGGTAGTGGTCTTCAAATTTGCAATAAAGTTGCTTGTGTTGAGGCACAAATTCATCATCGTCCGAATCAGAGTTGTCGGTCTCGGAGGATGGCAGCGCTGGTTCTTTTCCGGAGCGATGAGTCTTGGCTGGCTCTTTTCGGGAGCGAGAGGATTGATGTTCGGAGCCTGCATGCGACTGAGAAGAGTGATGCTCTGAGCCTGCATGCGACTGTGAGTCATCCGAGAAGTCAATATCGCGGAGAAGCAATTGTTGGACCGATCTCCGAGATCCTTGTGAGGTGATAGACGGCGAGAGATCCACAATCGGTGCTGCAGCAAGAGTCCTATTGGCCCGGTTACGACGTCGCTCTGCTTCAAAAGCATCCATCATCATCTTGGTTGTCTGAGATCGAGTTGAGCGGCGCGGAGGTGTCGACATCGTGAAGCTGCTGGTTAGAGCTGAGAGAGTTAGGTTAGATCGACACAAGGACGGCTGCGTTACTCAAGCTGAAATTCCCTCTCTTCCTTTTGAACCTGAAATCGAAACACGACAAGAAAAACCTAGAAGGCCTTGTTGGGATTTTAGTCGTTAGGCAAAGAGATACAAACTAAGTACTGGCCCAAAACGTCAAAGTGATGTAGTTCAGTCAAAGGAAAATTAAGCCCAGCCCAAATCATTTTTTCTACAATACTTAGATACATAACCGTAGCATTGATCATCCATGTAGGAACTAAGAGTGACCCTTGCTAATCAATTCATCATTGTGCTCTGAAAGACACTTACTCTTGATTAACTAATTCACGAAAGAAATATATACACATGAGCTGAAACGATCTGAAGTATGCCATAATCATAGATAATGTGTGTGCCCACATAGAGTCTAATTCACATATTGATAGCATAGAGAAATATGACAGACAACTTTTCTTAGCCAAGATGCTTTCATCTTATCTAAACAGTGAGCATTATCCATCCACTGAATTCTCATACTCTTAAGAGACACTACTAAAACTAGATCACACAATATTTTCAGACATCGAAGGAGTATAGCTAATCATTCGTGAGTGGAGTATGCTAGAGTGAATATACAAGAGTTGGACAGCTTTCCTCAGCTGAGGTGCTTTCATCCGTAGAGAACCATATTTCTCGTATCCACAGCCAATTGTTTAGACAGCTTTCCTCAGCTGAGGTGCTTTCATCTATGAGTCACTAATATATATATATATATATATATATATATTTTCATGACTGTGGTATACGTTTGAATATCTCATTAGAATCATCTAACTTATACTCTTTCACTCAGAAAATTAGCTATCTTCCTCTTATCAATAGGTGATCAAGTTTTAGTACTCAGTCAAAGCAGTGATCTCGTTCAAGTGTAAACTGTTTTAACAGCCTATCTCAAAGAGAGTGCTTATCATTTTGAGCGGTCAATTAATCATACCTGATTCATGGGGTAAATGCTCCTGATTAGTCTCTCTTCTCTTGTTTATGATGAGTATGATCTCTATTCATGTTCCCCACTTTTTCTATGATCTGTCATACTCACAAATACCTTGCGTAATGGTTAACATTCACAGACTCCAAGAGCCTTTCGAAGATACAAAAAGCTATTGAAATCTAAAGGTTTTGTGAAAATATCAGCAAGCTGTCTCTCAGAAGCAACATGTTTTATGATAGCTAGTTTCTCCTCAACTAGTTCCCTAACAAAATGATGTTGAATGTCTACATGTTTTTTTCTAGAATGCTGCACAGGATTTTTAGATATGTCTATTGCACTCTTGTTATCACAGTGTACTAAGAAGGAGTCAGTAATGATATCATAGTCATGTAGCATTTGTTTCATCCATAGGAGTTGAGTGCAACAGCTTCCAAGTGCAATGTACTCTGCTTCCGCAGTGGACAGTGACACACAGTTTTGCTTCTTACTGTGCCATGAAACAATGTTGTTTCCAAGATAGAAACATCCTCCAGATGTGCTTTTCCGGTCGTCTAGACATCCTGCCCAATCTGCATCACAAAACCCTGCAAGATTTGTATTAGTTTCCAATGAGTAATTCAATACATAGTTCAACGTTCCTCGAATGTACTTAATGATTCGTTTTACAGCCAGTAGGTGTGACATCCGTGGACTGGCCTGATATCGAGCACATACTCCGACACTGAAACATATGTCAGGTCTGGATGCGGTTAAGTAAAGCAAGCTGCCGATCATTGCTCTGTATTGTCGTTCGTCAACCTTCTGTCCATCTTCATCTCTAGAGAGCTTACTCGTTGTGCTCATAGGATTTCTAGCTACCTTGGACGTCTCCATTTCAAATCTCCTGACCAGATTTCTAGCATAAGTACTCTGACACACAAAAATCCCTTCTTCCGACTGTTTGACTTGAAGTCCAAGAAAATAGTTAAGTTCACCAACCATACTCATTTCAAATTCCCGAGTCATTGTTCCAACAAACTCATTCATCAATACTTCTTGAGTTGCTCCAAAGATAATGTCATCCACATATATTTGAACTATGAGCATCCCTTGTTTGTTATCCAGAATAATCAAGGTTTTATCCACATTTCCCCTCTTAAAATTTCTTCTGAGAAGAAACTGAGTTAATCTCTCATACCATGCTCGTGGCGCCTGCTTTAACCCATAGAGAGCTCTCTTGAGTTTATAGACATGATTCAGAAACTTTGGATCTTCAAATCCTTTCGGCTGTGCTACATACACCTCTTCCTGTAGCATCCCATTCAGAAAGGCACTTTTAACATCCATCTGATACAGTTTGATCTTGAGGTAACATGCTATTCCAAAAAGCAGTCGGATTGATTCTAGTCTGGCTACTGGTGCAAATGTCTCATCGAAATCTACTCCTTCAATTTGTGAGTAACCTTGAGCTACAAGTCTGGCTTTGTTTCTGACAACATTACCATCTTCATCGATCTCGTTTTTGTACACCCATTTAGTTCCAACTTCATTCACTCCCTCAGGACATGTTACCAAGTCCCACACATCCAGCCTAGTAAACTGCTCAAGCTCTTCGTGCATAGCATGCATCTAGTACTCATCATGCACAGCTTCGTGTATGTTCTTGGGTTCAACGAACGAAATAAAACATGCTAGCTTGACCATCTCTTTGAAGTCAATCTTCCTGTTTCGGGTTTGTCTTCCTTCTTGTATGTCACCTATAACATCTCCTTTAGAGTGATCTCGATTAACTTGTCCTAAACCGGTCCTTCCACTACAAAAAAAGTCCACATTGATAGCAGATTGTTATAGCACGTTTTACTGAACTGCTATCGTAGATGAGTTTGAAATTTTTGATATTCTATCATAGCATTTTATAAACGCTAGGCCATAATTTTACTAAGCCGGAAGCTGAAATCACTTGTCCGCCAAATACTTAGCCAAATTTTTCATTTTTTTTGGACATTTCCCCCATTTCCCCAAATCTCTTCTCTCGTTTTAGATTTTCTCCCTCCTCTCTGGTTCCTCACAAAAACCCTATAACCGAATCTATGTTTCTACCACCGTCTCCTCCATCAATCCGAGTCTCCACTATCTTTCTTCTTCCTCGACTCAGGTCTTCTTTCTCCTCTCTTCATCCTCACCCAAGTTATCGGTCGATTGGTTCTCGAATCCGAATAACCTCGAAAACCATTCATCTTATAAAGCGTCTGCAAAAACCCTCCCTCGTTCAAGGGTTTTAGTCACAAGTTGCCGTCTCAATTCCAAGGGTTTATCGACGTCGAGCCGAAAATGGGTTTCTGGGGTTAGTCTATGCAATATGATCTCGTCATAGTTCAGCTTCTAGGATTACGTTTACTGTTCAATGTTTTGTGTGGTCTCGCCGTTTCTTTGATTCGTGGTTCCGATTGTGTTTATCTTAACTATTTGCAGGACTTGAAGTGAAACCTGGGAAACCTCAAGCTTATCATCCGAAAAACTAACAAGGGAAGCTTCACCTGACCCAGGTATAAACTTGTTCGATTCGGTTTTGTAGATTTGCTAGGAAATTGTTTATATTTCTGTTTATAGCTCGTTGAGACTATGTATTTCTTTGCTACCATTCAGGCAACTCTAGGCGCGGGTTTGGGCAAAGAGAAAAGTGTGATTCAGTGTTCGATAGGAGGAAAATCTAATATGTGATACATAGGCAAGAAGAACATACTGGCAAAAACGGAACACCAAGGCTTCAATATCTACAGGTCTTCTTCTTTTTTCAGCAATCTGTTTTCATGACAAACTATGTCTTGTTTCATGTCTGTGGATAATTTTTAAGAAGTGTTTTTGGAGCTGAGCTTGTCCTTTGTTAATTGCAGGAGCTTGTGAGTAAGTTTCAGAATGCAACTGATGAAGGTATGTGTACTTTGGTTTTAGTAGCCCCTCTTAAAATATCTAGTCATGCTTCTGTTTAAAACATTTATGAAGTATTCATGCATTAGTCTGGTGTTGGTGCTTTCTTGTGATTATTAACCTCTATTGAGTGAAAAGGTACACACATTGCTGCTTTGAAGTATGATTTTGTAAGGATTCTTCATATGGAATTTAGTATAAGATGGCTTAAATTAAGTGAGGAGACGTGTTGTTGTGAATATTTATATATTAACACGATTACTCTCTTGCACCTGCAGATGCGACTCATGCCATGGAAAATCATAAAGACTCTCTCTCTCTCTCTCTGTTAATATGTGAGGAAAATCCTTTCTCCCTTCTTGATGAATAATATACCATGTTCTCTTGGGATGATAAGGTGCCGCTTGTGTATTCTATTCCATGTTCCTTTTTTCACTTTAACTGTGTCCATCAAAAGTACAAAACTAGAGCTAAGCATATATATATATATATCTGCAGGGGGATAGGCCGACATTGTCAAATATCAACTTGGATATTTTCTGTGGTTGGTAGTATAGGAGAAGGAAAGACCTCCCTGATATCTGCTATCCTCGGCTAACTTCTTGCAACATCTGATGCAATAGACAATATATTGTTTGGCTCTCCTTTGGACCGTGAAGGATATGAAAGGGTCATTGATGTGATTGCACTCAAGCATGACCTAGAGTTATTGTCTGTAAGTTTTGAGTACTTGATAACAAGGATTTCTCTTGCCTAGCTCTCGTATTTTTAAGTTTGTTTCAACCTCTTTGTCTTGCTTGATAGGGTGGTGATCTCACGGAGATTGGAGAAAGAGGTGTTAACATCAGTGGAGGACAGAAGCAGAGAGTATCTATGGCTAGGGCCGTTTACTCAAATTCAGATGTATTCATCGTTGATGACCCGTTAAGTGCCCTTGATGCTCATGTTGGTCAACAGGTAACAACTCGTTGGCTCTTTTTTTTTTTGATAAGGCTGGCCCTTTTCATTTTGCATTTACCTTACTAATTGTTTCAGGTTTTTGAAAAATGCATAAAAAAAGAATTGGCGCAGGGAAGGTGATTGATACGTGTGGGATTGAAACATGGAAGGTGATTCTAGAATCTGTGATTTAAAATGTGTTTTTTTTTCTTGAATACAATTTAGAGCGTGAATCTTATGTGTTTGTTTCATGACTGCAGATTTTCCTATTGTACGGTTAAACACGTGTGTGAACAAGTCCACTAGTAGAGACATTGAAGCAAGCTAATGAGGACGAGAATAAGCGAGCTGATGAGAACAACAGAGAAGATGAAGGTAAAGAAAAGTAAGGAGAGATTTTGGATGACTATTAGAGATGGTAGGTTCTTTCTTAGGGTCAAGTTATATCGAAATGAATTTATTTTGTATTGGATAGACGCATTGTAAATTTCAGATTGTAAATTTCATTTTTTTTGTTACTAACACTTGTTATTAATAAAATCATTTTATGAATGTCTTGAATATTTTTGTAATATAGATCTTATTGATACAAAATAAGTATAATAATAATAATTTAATATGGTTCGGCTCGGCTCGATTAATACGGCTCAAATATTAGAGCAATATTCAGTTGCTATAGTAGAAAGATCAATCATAGCACGAAATTAGAATTCTCGTATTTTTTTCCATAAAAATCGATTACGCTATTAAAATATAAAACACGGCGTTCATTTGTGGCTATCGAAACTAACATATCATAGCATACATAAAAAACGCTATCGTATGGGTACCATCTATTATAGCTGCGGATGTCATAGCATTTGTGAAAACGCTATGAATGACATATGATAGCATAATTTTTGCGCTGACAATGAACATATTTGTTGTGGTGTTCGTGGATTCTGACTAGTATCTGCCATGACATCCTCAAGCTGAGACTGTCTTGGTACTTCAATCTCTGTTGAATTCTTTTCTTGGTCAGGTTCGTGAGTCAGATCTTCAACATAGTACTTGTTCCGATCATCAAACACAACATTCACTGATTCACTTATCATATGAGTCCTTCTATTGTACACTCTAAAAGTTGTACTGTTGTTTGCATAGCCCAGGAAGATTCCTTCATCACTTTTGAATCAAATTTACCCAGTTGATCCTTGTCGTTCAAGATGTAACAGACACATCCAAACACATGAAAGTAACTCAAGTTTGGTGTCTTTCCTTTACAAATTTCATACGGCGTTGTCTTTGTACCTGGCTTAACATAAACTCTGTTAATGATGTAACACGCAGTATTCACAGCCTCTGCCCAAAATCTAGGAGCTATCTCATTCCCATGAAGCATTGCTCTTGCCATTTCTTGAAGAGTCCTATTCTTTCTCTCAACAACTCCGTTTTGTTGAGGTGTTCTGGGAGCTGAAAATTGATGCCGTATTCCTTGAGATTCGCAGAACTTTTTGAAGGTTTCACTTTGGAACTCTCCTCCATGATCACTTTTGATCTGTATTATACCTCCTTTCTCGTTCTTCAATTCCAGGGCCAGTATCTTAAAGCTGTCAGCAGCTTCTGATTTTTCTCTCAAGAACCTTACCCATGTGAATCTTGAGAAATCATCAACTAGTACAAAAATATACTTCTTGCCGGTAATGCTCTCTGGGTTTACTGGTCCCATAAGATCAATGTGTATTAACTCCAGTACCTTCTTTGATCTGATTTCAGTAAACTGTTTGTGTTGAACTTTTACTTGTTTTCCTTGACAGCATGCCTTACACACGGTAGTTGTTGATGCTTCAAGCTTCGGCACTCCTCTGACTACTTCAGCACTGATCAGACGACTGAGACCATTTACACTCATGTGTCCTAGTTTCTTATGCCATAAGTCCAGTTGTGACTCTGTTGAGCTCAAACAGTTGTTAGTTGCTTCCCACATATAGCAGTTGTTGCCCGATCAAAACCCCATAAGGACAACAGTTCCAAACTCATTTATTGCTTGACAGTCAACCTTAGTGAACATCACTTTTAATCCCTCATCACATAGTTGCGAAACACTGATCAGATTTGCTTTCAGTCCTTTGACCAAATAAACGTTTTCCAACTGTAGTTTTCCATCAGAGAACATTTTTCCCACTCCAGCTATCTTACCTTGTCCTCCATCTCCAAATGTTACATTACCTCCTTTAACTGGAGTTATCTCATCAAGAACATCGTTGCTTCCAGTCATATGTCTTGAACAGCCACTGTCAAAGTACCATGACTCTTTTGTTTCATTCTCTATAGAAGTATATGCGACATTACTCATCATGGAGAGATTACAGACCATATCAGCAACAACAGCTCTTGTAGGAATGGTTTTAATCCTGTATTCTGGATACAGTTCAGCCTTGGCTATCCACACCATACCAAAACGTTTTGGTTCATTGTAGCACTTGTTGGACTTCCAAGCTGCCGCTATCTTGTTCCAGTAAGTCCAGCACATCGCCTTCTTGTGACCAAGTTTACCGCAAACAAAACATTCTCTTCGATTCTTGGGAATATCAGTGTACACTTGATTGTTTTCACCTTCCTGCGGGTCTGTGATCTTCTGTGTAGCTCGTACAAAGTTAATCTTTCCTCCTGTCAGACTTGACTCTGCTCCTCCTTGGTATCCAAGGCCCCAGTTGACTTTTGGAGGTTGTCCCATGGCAAGAATCTGATCTAAACTTTTTGTTCCTTTACTTAGCATCCTGATTTTTCTGTGATTCTCAGTCAGATTCTGCTCAAGCCCTCTGTTCTTATCTTGTTCTTTCATAAAAGTTGCTTGCAATTCTTCAATTTTGCT
The DNA here is from genome assembly GCA_030180135.1 of Orychophragmus violaceus. Classification (NCBI taxonomy): domain Eukaryota; kingdom Viridiplantae; phylum Streptophyta; class Magnoliopsida; order Brassicales; family Brassicaceae; genus Orychophragmus; species Orychophragmus violaceus. The sequence goes on along the minus strand of CM058238.1, from coordinate 84,866,099 downwards.
TACAAGAGTTTTATTCCTTTCTCTTTCCTTGATGAGTTCTTGTTCAAGCTGATCTTCACCTTCACTACTTCCTCAATGGTAGGTAACTTGTTTCCAGGGGGTGTCAGTTCCATTTGAAGAATGTTAACCTGAGCTTTCAGCATAGCTTTTTCTTTAAGAAATGAGAGATTCTCATGGCTCAGCTTAGTCCAGTTCTCATATAGAGTTCGATACTCTTTTTCAACATCCACTTCTTCCTCTGAGTCTGAATCACTAGTATCGATCACTCCTTTGTCTTGAGATACCAATGCCACGAAATTCAGCATACAATCTCCATCGTCTTCTTCTTCTTCAGAATCAGTGTCACTAAAACATAGAAAGGATTTTTCCTTTCCTTTGGTTGTGCTTGGACATTCAGGTTTAGTGTGTCCAATGCCTCTGCATTCACTGCATTTAAGTTCTTTTCTCTTCACCAAAGGACATTCGTTTCTGAAGTGACCAAACCCTTCACATTCATGACATTGCATCTCTTTTTTCCTTGATGATCTCTCACCGTCAGTTCTGAAGTTTCGGTTTGCATTCCTATCCAACTCATTCTTTTGAAACCGGTTGAAAGTCTTGTTCTGGCCCTTCTCAATTCTTTTGAACATCTTGTTGAAATTCTTAGCTATTAGTCCCATGTTTTCCTCCAGTTTATTGATCCTCTCATTGTCAAGTTGTGCGTTGAAGGCTATTCCCTGACTCAGTTTAGTCTGATCACCCGTTACTTCCATTTCTTGAGATTTCAGCATCCCTACTAGTTTATCAAACTTCATCTCGTCTGTGTTCATCGAGCATTGTAGAATCGCTTTCTGAGCTGAGAACTTTGCAGGAAGACATCTGATGAGTTTCTTAACCAGCTTCTTTTCATTATACTTCTTGCCAAGGACTAAAGCTTCATTGGCAATTGTGCTGAGTTTTGCTGTAAAACTGCCTATTGTTTCGTTTTCCTCCATTTTGAGATTCTCGAATTGAGAAGCTAGGAAATCGAGACATGTTCTTTTACACTTGCATCTCCTTCAAAATGATTAACCAATGTGTCCCACGCTTCCTTGGTTGATTCACAACCTTGAATTATTTTGAACTGCTCAGTGTCCACAGCTGACATGATGGTGGATATCGCCTTGGAGTTGTACTTTGAAGCCTTTCTTTCATCTCCAGACCATTTTTCAAGAGGTTTTCGAACCTTGCTTTTATCTTCCAGTATCTCCTTTGGTTCTTCCCAACCATGCTCGACAGCATGCCATGCAGTCTCGTCGATAGATCGTATAATATGTCTCATTCTGACTTTCCAGTGACCAAAGTTGTGTTCATCCAGCATGATGGGTTTCAAAACCGCCAACAGATCCTTTGTCTCCATATCTTCTCCAAGATCTCAACCTGTAAAATAGATTGCCTGCTCTGATACCAAATGAAATAACAGAAGATATGAATTCAAGGTGTTGATTTAAACTGAATCAGAAACCAAACTTTTATTAGAATTCTCTTGAACAAATTACACAGTAATCTTGTTCAGTCAGATTGACACGACTTCACAACTTGTGAAACGCTACTGACCAAATCCTAATCTACCCAAACTTACCGTACAACAACAGTTGCACTTCTCTCTTTTATTCACTCACCGAAAAGCACACACTCTTAATTGCGTTAAGCACACTAGCTCTTTTTCTCTCTTTGCAAAGCGTAACCTAATCCAAGTCGGCTCATCTCAATATATATATGCAGTCGATCTTGTGGAATCTCTTCTAAGGAAATCTTCTATATTTTCGTGATATAGAATATTTCCAAATCTTCTATTTCCAACTTCCGATTGCTTCCTTGTATATCACGTCATATCTTGTTCAGTCCTTGTATCCTTGTGTGTTAAGCAACATCGTATCCGATAGTATCTTGAACTTTCATAACTGACCGATCGCCAGTGATTGTAAAGAGACGGTGAGATTTCGGTGACTGGCCAATGCTATTAAGCACACCTACAAGCTACAGCTGGTACACACATGATGCAAAGTAAAGAACAAAACTATATGAGTAAGCGAACAATTTTGAGAGAGATACTAAGAAACATGATCATTGAAATATATATGGTATATCAAATATTACCCCAATAAATAGTCTCACTGACGCCCGTGAGAGAGTTTACGATTAGACTTCTTTGTAGCAGTTGATTTTGATATGGAAGACGACGAAGCAGAGAGAGATGACTTTCCAAAGGAGGAGACGAAACCCTACAAAACGATTTGAAATGGGATCGCGATCAAATCGATGTGAGCCATTTAAGTGGTTGGGGATAAAGGGATTTGATTTTGAAGCAGGTTATTTTGGACTGGGTGTTTGTGGAGGTGGATTCGATGAAGAGAGAAGAAGTTATAGTCTGACGGGGATACTTTCATGAAACGGCTGAAGTCGAGACGTAAGGGCTACTTAAATGTTTGCTATAGAGAAATTGATGGGGTTTTAATGACAGATGAATAGATGAAGCCTTGTAACGTTTAATGCCATGGAAGGTTGAAGAGTCATCCTCATGCCATAGAACCGTAGAAGGAGGAGAAGAGGGACGATGGAGAACGGAAAAAGTTGTGGGCTGGTGATTTGAGGATTTGTTGGACTTGTATTTGCACTTTTAAAAATGGGACACGTGGACACTTTAAATTGAGAGAGTTTCCTGCTATTATATACTATAAAACTAGTATGATTTGTTCGCACCATGTGCGAGCACAACCATTATTAGATAATTTTTTCTAAAATCCATCAATTTAAATTAGCAATAATAATATTGTAAAAAAATTATATCATATTAATTATAATTACACATATATAAAAACACTACTATATTTAACCTCATACTAAAAAATAATATTCATCTTATAATAAATTATAACTATATACATATAAACATCAAAATATGTAATTTTTTGTTATTAAATATATATTATCATTATATTTGTCCAAATTCAATATTCATATAAATAATATGAATTTACTTAATGAAATCGTATTATCTACAATAATAATATTTATCAGTATTTAAAACTTATATTTTAAAAATATTTTTATATTTATTATTTTATCTTTTTATTTATTTTTATTTGGATTTATGTATATATCTAAAATAAAATAAAACGATTTAAAACTAATATAATTACCAATAAAATTGTCTACATAAACGAAGGCTCAAAAGCATTTCATTTAATAAATATTTGTCGTTATCATTGTCAATGTGTATCCTTTTATTTCTTGCATAATTAAGTTATGAATGTTCTTTTTATTTTTAGTGTGAATATGTATATCGATTAATAATGAATGTGTAGGAAATATATATTTGTTATGATCTTTTAGGTGAGGAGAAATATTTGTCATTATCAATGTGAAGGTGTATCGTTTTTTATGTTTCTCATAAATTTAAGTTATAATTATTCTAAATTTGTTAGTATGAATGTTTACGATATATATCTAAATTTGTTGGTTTATTGTTTTTCATAAATTTAAATTATTATAATGTCTAAAAATAAATTAAGGTTAACATAGTAATTAATCTAATTTCATTAATGGCAAATTAGTAATCAACCATTTTGATAGTGAATATAAAGCCAAAAACACTTCTTAATTAATATAAAGACTAGAGTTTATTCTGCGCTATGCGCGGGGTTATGTATTGAATTTTATTATAATTATATTGTTCTGTATTTTAATTTTGTATTATATAACTTTTGTTATTGTGTATTTTCCGAGTGTCATAAACTGTTGTTATTTATTTTAAAACATTTTATTATTTGATAATTACCTATTGCTTTGATTCATACCATCTTTTATTTTGATTCTCCATTTTTTATTGTTGTTGCAAAAATATTTTTTACATATGATATCAACTATTAAATATGATATTTTTTTTTTTTTGATAATTCAGGGAGGATCCCAGACCGAGGTCCAGACTAATCTCCCTGGGCCCAGTCAGGCCGTAGGCCAGCTTCACCTGAGAGGGTTTTCCCTGGGCCTTAGGCCCAGTGCCCGCGTTGTGAGCAGAAGAGGCATTTTTGTTTCCGCCTGGAGTCGAACCCGGATGGTATTTGCCACCTCGGACCCTTCTACCACTTGGACTACCTCAACCGCTCATGATAATTTTTAATATTGAATATATGTTACTTTGTTCATTCCTTATATCTATAATTTTAGCGAGGAGTCAAATGTATAAAAATAGTTAATTTCAACTGAGAACTATACAACGCCACTCGTCTAAGCTATTCTATTTTCTAATTGATATCATTCAACTGATGAGACATGTTAGTTTATTTATTATTGTCTTGTGTATCTTAGATAATTTGTTTTCTTCACTTGAAACATATTTTTGCACTGTAAATCTTTCGGCTCTAATTTTTTTTATTTGGTCAACCTTCTAGCTGTAATTTGTTTACTGGATATTGTCTATTTGTTTTTTTACGTTGGCCAAAACAAACTGTGGGGTTTGCTTACTATCTCGTGTGAACTGAACTGCCATCAGATGAGTTTTGTTTTATAATTGTACCGTATCACAAGAATCTGTGGTCTGTCAGATTAAGCAAATACTTTTTCTACCGGAAAACCTTAAGATAAACAATTTCTGAAAATATCTCATATTAGACGAACGCAAATACTGACAGACAGTAAAAAAGTATGAGATATCTTTGGTTGGTTCATCGTCGTTCTCCTTGGAAAATTATGCAAGCATAGCAGTATCAATTACAATACCAAGATAAAAAGCAAAGATGCATTAAAATGTTTATATTTGATAAGCAATTTGTTCATACCTCCAACCCCGATTTAGTTTCGGATCAAATGTTTTGCAAAGTATCTCATATTTAGCCGAGAAAGCCTGCAAGAATAATAATATAGAAGGGTGAAAAAGAAGAATAATTATTCTTTAAAGGAAGATTAGCTTTTCATGGTGAAATGCTTGATTCTGCATCTATGAAATAAAGCAAAATGAATTAAGAGAAATAGGTTCAAAAAGTAACAACCCAAATATAAAATTTGGGAGATATATGTATAGTTATAAGGAAACAGAGAGCAAGAGGTAAAAAAGATAGAGCAACGATGGCTTACCATTACCGAGAGGAGGGCAAGAGATAAATCGTGTAGGAAAATGAGAGGCTTCAGAAGCAGAAACATTTCTTTGCTTTTTTTGTTCAATGATTGATTTCAGATATCTGAAGAGCCAAGTTCAGTTGGGAATCCAAGGTGGGGGGAATTATTGAATTTAGTTAAAAAGTGGTTAACATATTGGGAACCCATTTAAAATTTCTAAAAAGCTTATCTGGTTTGATACATGAAATAAGATCATCTTCCAAAAGTTTGCTCATGTAGTAAGAAATTGCTCAAAAACTCACCATACTTTTTTTTTTTTTGAATGAATGTAAAATTGTATTCGATCCAAAAAAACGTTCTTACATCAAGTGCATAAAATGGTTTGTTTCTAATCGATATAAAGTTGCCTAATAAAGAATGAAAGAATCAAGAATGCCTATGAGCTGTTGGTTAAGGGCTGCCGAGAGCCAAACCACAGTTGCAGTCCATCGCAATAGTCTTGTTTGCCTTCTTGTTGAAGAGCTATGAGCTTGTTCCTCACTTCTTTGTCTATGTATTTCAATAGTCTCTGGTCTGGTTGTGGGTCGTTCCCATGCTTTCTAGAGTTCCTTTCTCGCCAAATCGAATGCACGGCTGTTTGAAAGGTGTATCTTAGCAGATACAAATAACTCACCATACTATCATTAAGCTATATATGAAACCTGAAAGTAAATGCAAGTGTAGACGAAGCAGAATTTGAGAGACCCGTACCTTGGAAGCAATGAGCTCAATCAAGTGCATTAAAAATTCTTTTGGTCGTTTTCCTTGATTCCGAGATTCCAGCTGAGTGAACCGGTAATGCAAAAATCCAGATATCTGAATACACCCTCTCGTGCAAATCCTTTTAGTACAGGTTGCCAAAGCTTGACCACGACGCAGTTCGAGCAGAAATATATAATGGCGTCTGCAGAAGGCATCTCCTTACGCTTCACCTTTGCTTGAAGTGGCCAATTGGACCCATAGAATCCTTCCATGTTCGTCTGTGTAATAAACTGAGAAGAAACCTCTAAACAGTGTGTTTATCATATAAGATCAGGTTCATAAAGCTCCAGAAATATTACCCAAAAAGGTAAATCCACCTTCGTCTCTCGAAGCAAGCTGATGCACTCATAAAATATTGTACACTAAATAGTTTATGGTTTTATTGTGGAAGCGTAACCACAAAAAACTAAGAGCTTGATTGGTTCACCCGCTGCCACCCGCAAACGCTATATTTGCGGGCGGTTGCGGTTGATAGCGTTTAGAAACAATCATTACAACCACTTTGTATCGCTTGGAATCGCTCCTTACCGCTAGAAATCAAAAGCTCTTTCTCGCAAGCGTTTGCGGTTGCGGGCGGTTGCGTTTACAATTTTTTTTTTTTTAATACGTATAAATCTAAAACTTTCTATTTAAATTATTACCTATAACAATGTAAAGGCAAAAATTTGTGAGAACAAGGAAAACAAAACGTTCTCACGGAATTAAACAAACAATATGCGTTGACTCTAAATTGGAATAAAATTAAGAACAAGCTTGAAGCTTTAAAAAGGAAGAATAGTTAGAGATGGTATAGCGCGAGAGATATGGGATGCTCGTTAAAGAAGAATCGTATATGAAGACAAGGCTGGATCTTTTTCTCACGTTTTTCTTTTGATATTTTTCTAACAAGAAGCTATGTTAGTGTTTTGGAAATTTTCATTTAGTTCTTTGAAAATCTATTTTGGACTTTTTCTTTGAGAATCAGTTTTAATTTTACTTTTTCGATTTCTGTTTCTTGTTCTCCAACACGTTTAGAGGATGCTTGATAGAATAACAAGTCTTTGGGAAAGTTAATTCATGTGGCTCCTTTTGGTCGAAATAATATGCTTGTCCTCTACAGTTGTTCTCCAACTCATCGCCCAACTTCAGCTTTATTGTAGTGGCAACGTAGAATCTGAGATCAAACTTTCTTGAGAAATGGAATTGATTCATTTTTTTCCGAGAAGCCTCCCAAGCTTGATTTGATTTAACACATTATTTTTACTTTACTATTTTTATTCAACCGCTATTAACCGCAACCACTTGTCAACCAGTCAAGAATATTCCTCAAATACAGCTACTTCCAATTGTTAAACCAGTCGTACAAAACGTTTACAAACGCTACTAATCGCAACCGCCCGCTTCCACAAACTCTCGCAACCGTAACCGCAACCGCCGCGTTTGAACCAGTCGAGCCCTAAGTTTTATAGGATATCCAGAAACTCAAAACCACAAAATTGTTTTGTAGTTATACACATCTATAACTAAATAGCTACATATTTTGATCATAAAAATTTAATTTAAATAGCCAAATAGCCAAAAATATTTAGTTCCTAGATGACTCGTCCGCACCTTGTGCGGGTTAATTTTTTTGGTCGACGATTGTTTGTTTTTTGGATTAAGAATAAAGTTTCATTTGAATATATAAATGGTTAGTTATATAGATCAGAAGATGTGAGTTTGTGGATAGAATATATAATAATTTGCGGAACGAATTAATTTATGAAGGATTTTTAACTTAGGTTCACATATAGTAGAGTATTTGAAACTATAGAAATGGTAAATGAAGCATGAATTTATAGAAAGAGAAACTTACAATAAAAATGAAAATCAAGAACGATGAATTATTTATTATTTAAAAGAAACAAAACCATTATTTGAATAGATAATTAAGTAGATGATTAAGATAATCGAACATAAATTAGGCACCTTCAATATTTTGAAGGGCAAACCATGCATCTCGGAATGTGTCATAAACAACATTGTCAATCGTCCTTAGATCCAAATAGTCACATGGTCCCCTCATTACATCCAACAGACAGCGTAAATAATATAGTTCTCCAATTTCTTCTGGATATACCGATAAACAACATAATCGCGGTTTACCTTGTATTCGGGGTTTCCACTGAAGGTTATTTTTATCCCAAACAAATTGAGTTGTTATTTGTGAATATAAAAGACTTTTTTGCTTGAAGATGAACTTGATTGCATTTCATCCATGCCCGAAATTTATATCTTATTTCTTGAGAAGCAAAATTGACATCTTCGTGGAAAACAATTTCTGGAAAAGGAAGAACAATAGGTAAAATTTCCATAGAATCAGTAGAACGCTTGGAAGAATCTGTAAGAAAATTAGAATTGTTAATAAAAATAGTAAAACTTGTTCAACAGAAACCAAAAAAGTATAGAATATAAAGAGTTGTCAAATGTACCTATAGCTTCCATTAGCAAACCGGGTACGAAACTGATAGTAATGAGAAGAGGATATCAAATATATAGTACTGTGATATTAGGGTTTTTAGTGATAATAATTTTTTTTGAATATTTAGTTTACTAATATATACCACATAAATTATACCGAAAATTTTATTGTTTAGATATGAGTCAAGAATATAGTATCTTTCATTTAATGGCAAGAATATCTCATTTTCTTTAGGCCTGGGCATTTTACCCGGACCCGTTTACCCGAACCGGAACCGAACCGAAATGGCCGGGTTTGGGTCGGTTCCGGTTATGCCTAAATAACCTATTGGGTAAATTATTTCAGACCCGTGGATATAGCCTCGGTTCCGGTTCTGACCCGAAAACCGATCGGGTACCCGGTGACCCGAAATCCTTATACACCAAAATATAACATTTTCGTATTTAGGGTTTGTAGGCTGTATATTCGAGAATCGAGGGAGGCGATATTGCGGACGATTCGCTTTCCATATCTTTTCCCGATATCTAGGTCAATTAGATCTTCAAATACCTAGTTCCATTCTTCATTTTAGAGGTTATAACACTGGATTCGAAATCAGCCGTCTCTGCCTCCTCGCGAAATCGTTCCGAGGTTCGTTTTATAATCCTTCCTTTATGTTTCTTAAAATCGTTGGCTGGTTTAGTGAAATCGTATGTGAATCTATGAATATGTGATGTTCTTTCACTTCCTATAACTTGTAATTTCTTTGTTTTGATGTTATATATATTTTTGTTTCTTAAAATCGAAGGCTGAATAGTGAAATGGTATGCGAAACTATGAATGATTAACCTATGATGTTCTTTTACTACATATAACTTCTAATCTCTTCTGTTTGATGTTATATATATTTTTGTTGTCTTTGATTTTCTCTGAACAGAATGACGTTAATCTTGTTAATTTGTTTATCATGAACAGAATGATCTTGATTGTCTTTAGTGCTATGTTAATGTTTGTTGATTGTTTTCTTTTTATTTCATGTATAGATGGCCTCTTGTGACTCACCTACGCCTGACAAAGAGCATCAGAATGAGGCAGAACTTAGTGAGTCTGACGAGGATGTTCAAAGACCAGATAATGTCAGTAAGGGGAAGAGAAAAGAGAATGAAGGAGAAGGTGGTTCTGGTTTAGGATCAAGGAAGAAGTCTAGGTCTTGGGTTTGGGAGCACTATGCACGATATAAAGACAATTATGACAAATGCAATTGTCTTTACTGTGGGAAGGAAATGGCGTGTCCAACCAAGTCAGGCACGTCGAACCTGAAGAAGCATTTAATAAGCTGCAAGGCTTATCATGTTTGGAAGGCGGCTAATACGTTTAAAAATCAGACGGTCTTAACTCGGGAGGATGGTGATATCTCTATTGGCAAGGTTTCAGAGGAGGTGTTTAGGGAAGCTACAAATGAGATGATTGTTTTGGCTGAGTTGCCATTAGCCTTTTCTGAAAGTCTAGGATGGAGACACTTCTGTTCAAAAGTGAAGTTGTATCAGCCCCATTCACGCAGAACATGTACTAGAGAGATTGTTGAGATGTATGTCAGTAGGAAAACGGCTATGAAGAATATTCTGGGACAGAACAAGCACAAGCTATCATTGACTACCGACATTTGGGTGTGTCCTCACACTAGTGCTAGTTACATGGTGATCACAGCACATTTCGTAGATGCTAGCTGGAAGATGATAATAGGTTTCAAATCCGTTGGGGATCACAAAGGTCAGACGATAGCTAATGTGCTTTTGGAGTGTTTAGCAGAGTGGGACATCAAAAAGGTTTTCAGCATCACGGTGGACAATGCCACAGCTAATACAAATGCTTTGAAACTATTTGGGGACAGTTTCAGTGCTCATGGTGATGAGGCTTTGGTTTTGAAAGGAGAGTTTTTACATGTTAGGTGTGCAACACACATCATAAACTTGATTGTGAAGGAAGGCTTGATGGAGATAGATAACAGTGTGGCTGCTGTTAGGAATGCGATCACTTATGTAAGATCTTCAACCCTCAGAACAAAATCTTTTGAGTTTCGTGTGGAGACAGGAAAGATGACACGAGGTAGTCTACCTCTAGATGTTCCAACCAGATGGAATTCTACGTATCTCATGCTGGAACAAGCATTGAAGTTCAGAGCAGCATTTGATAGGATGGAGGCTGAAGATAAACCCTACAACGACTACTTCTTAGGTACTGTTGAAGGGAAAAAAAGGGTTGGACCACCAGTTACGTCTGACTGGGAAGCAATTCAGAGGCTAGTTCAGTTTCTTATCATCTTCTACAACTCAACTTTGATACTCTCGGCTTCAATCTCTTCTGCTTCCCATAAAATATACCATGAGATCGTTACTAACACTCGCAATATCAGTGCAATGAGCAGCATTCCAGGGCCTGATGAAGAGTTGAGGATGAAAGCTTTGGCAATGATGGGTAAACTGAGGAAATATTGGAATCCTTTATGGGTTGGGAACGACAGAGACAACTATGAGATGAACAAGATTCTGATTGTTGCTAGCGTTTTTGATCCAAGGAGAAAGATGAATTACGCAAAGTTATGTTTTGAGAAGCTCTACGGTAAGGAAACCGTTGAATATAACCTTCTTCATGAGTCTATCATGGACATATTGAAGTGGTTGTTCGACGAGTATAGTGGTTTTGTAAACAATGGCAGTTGAGGTTGTTCTGGTACTTCATCACAGGGAGCATCATCTTCTCATTCTCAAGAACAGATTAGTGGACAAGTCTTTGAGAGCAGGGTACTTGGTAATGGTATTGGCTATGAACGAATGGACAGTTTATATGATGAGCTTTTGCAAGAGAAAGGAACTCAAGATTCTACTAATGAGTTGGAGCTGTATTTGAAAGAGGGAGTTGAGAAACCGAAGCTGATGAAAGGTCAGGAATACGATGTTCTGTCTTGGTGGATGAGGAATAGCTTTAAGTTCCCTGTTCTGTCACTTATAGCAAAGGATATATTGGCATTACAAGTATCTTCTGTAGCTTCTGAGTCAGCCTTTAGCACCAGTGGGAGAGTACTAAATCCGCATAGAAGTTGTCTAACACACTACATGATCGAGGTGTTAATGTGCACTGAGCAGTGGTTGAAGTGTGAGATTCATATGAATGAGAAAGGTGATCTTACTATTGAGCATCTTCTTTCGGACGTTGAGCTGCAGGATGATCTAATGAGAGGTAATATATCTTATGTTATCTTTTTAATTCGAGTTATGTTTGTTTGAATGCATACGAGCTCTTTCATTTATCTTATGATCTCTTTCATTTATCTTATGATCTCTTTCAAACAGAATTTGTACCTGATTTCAACTTACAAGGAAGTGAAGGACTATGAAGCTTATGAGGCTAAGAGCAATGGAAAGGCATTTGGATTTGGAGAATATTTCTGGTTTATGTACTTTGAAGTTTGAAGTTTGGATTTTTAAGTTTGATTTTGCTTTGGTTTGGATGTTGAATGTTTCTGGTATTTGTGTGGCTTGTTTCTGTTTAGTTTATAACAATTGCTTGCATTCAGGTTTCATTACATTTCGGTTATGTTTGTTAGGTTTCGTTTTTTTTCTTTTCATTTCGGGTTTAATGGATACCCATACCCGATACCCGATTGATATCCGAAATATTTCGGTTAAGTTTCGGTTTTAATTTCTAGGAACCGACCCGACCCGGAACCGGTTAGAACCGACCCGATACCCGACTCGAAATAGTATAAGTACCTATTGGGTAAAATATTCACCAACCCGAAAGACCCGGAACCGAACGGGTCCTACCCGGAACCGACCCGAAAACCCGAATGCCCAGGCCTAATTTTCTTATTAGGTAATATTGTATAATTTTTTAACTTATTTTTACATTCGGGAAGTAATTCCAAATTCGAAATCTAAGAGATTTTCATATTTTCCTTAGTCAATAAATTGTCTTATAAAAGTAAATAGTAGAATGGGAGTGGTAGTAGTTACAATTGTAAGTAGAAATATAAAGACTAATTGGCTAAAATTCTTCTAAATCGTTTGCTAAGTTAGAATAGTAATGTATGTACTTACCATTAAAAGATGTCCTAACAGAAACCTGAATATAATTATAATTAAATACACTTGGGAAACCAAAAAATATCCAGAAACATAAGTTTTGTCAAAAGGCAAGGAAATTAAAACATAGGATGGATAGTGAATTAGCCAAATTCAATCATTTTTAGAGAAGAGTTTGAAGCCAGGAGCAACTGAACTTTCCCAGAAAAGTTGAAGAACGATTGTTTGGTTGGTCTTGACATTGTTTGCCAACAAAAACTCTCTTAAGCCGAAACTCAAAAGTATACGTCGACTGTCGCTATAAGAATGGAATGCAAGCTCAACATACCATTTCTCCCCTGCATCATTGACCATCACTATGGTGCTCCCTGCAGCACCCTTTAAATTGTTTGCATCCACAAAGGACTTTGGAAGATACTGCAAAATGAAGGAAATAAATGGATCATATAACAATATTTAAAAACAAAATACAAAAGGTATAACTTACGATTCTGCTTCGTTTGAGGCCGTCACTGGTGACCTTTAAGGTAACAAACTTCTCCTCATTCCTTCAAATATAATTTCTTTATTAGTTAAAATATTAGAAAGAGTGAAGAACATGTCTCTAAAATAAGTGAATAAAACTTACTCGAGCTAGCTTCTCCAGTCTCCATTTGAGGTGCTGTATTTTCATATGTGATTTCACAACAGTTTGGTCCAAACCGGTGTATCATATGGAAATCAGCACCTCCACGATACTCAAAAATTAGAAGATCGAAAGCATCTAATGAATGAGCTTTGAAGAACCGTCTCCAACCTTCAGTTAGCCTATCACCAACACGTTTGATTGGAAAATCTTCTACTCTTAAATCAGATGTGAGTACACCGATTGTAACATTGGTCACTCCAAGTATATGCCTCTTATAGAACTCGTCCGGGATAGTCTGCAGCACACAATTTTAACAATGATTGGCAAAAAATCAAATCCTTATAAAACATAAACGTTAATGAGACAAAGATTCAGTATATACATACAAGACTCTTTCTGCAATTGTCTGGAACCATAGGCACAAAAAATATTGGGTTTCTCATCTTCCGATCTGGTTTGAGAAGAATATTGGAAATCATATAAATCATTAATCCTTACATGCATTTAACAAAAACAATATCACAACATTCATCAGGAATAAGATGTTTAAAAAAGCAAGGGTTTGCGATGATATGATTTGATTCGCAAAGATAATATATATTGAGATAAACCCCAAATCATAACATGCATAAACCAAGACAATCGAAAATCTACTATTTTGCAGTTGAATAGACAGCAGCTAAAAATAGGGAACATCCAAATAGTAGACTAATGCTCAAAGTATAGTTACAATTTGAAACTTCGAATTTTTAACAGAAATCAATGAGTAAAAAATATAATATTTCTCCATTAAGATATAGTAAACCCCTTTTTGGTCATCCACAATTTTTTTTCTCTAAAAAATATGATTTCTAACCCTAGGTATATGAGAAATCTTCATGAAATAATCAATTACCTTGTTTCCGGAGTTGTTGAATGAAATTGATTTTCTTCTAAAACAATCTTGTGTTGGTTTATCTTCTTGATCGATTTTTCTGCTTTGAATTTCTGTTCTGATTTTAGTGAATGGCGATTTTGGGATGGAGTAGATGTAGAAGTATGTATGTTTCAGTGGGCCTAAGTAATTTGGGCTTAATCCTAATCTCTTAATGGATTTGTGATTATTAACTATGACATTTAAAAAAAAAAATTAGATTAGAATATCGGGACCAATAAAGTTAGTCATTTGACCAACTTATTCACTGCATATTATACTTCCACGAAAAACCATTTTTATCATGAAGATGTCTTTATTTTGGTTAAGGAGATCTACATATAGCTATTCATTTCACATGTTTTGTTTTAGCAATGTTGACGTAATATGTATAATATATTTCACACCTTACTATTGCTCTTATAATTTGACATTTTTGTTGGAATTATGTCCAGTAATCTCTGTACTGTCTCTAGAAAGTAAGAGTATGTCAATGATCAGACATAAGTCATATAATACTGGGGGGTCATGATGGCTTGTTAGAGTCCGCTCATGATCTATAAGTCTTGGACTTATTGCCTTTATTATATGATCCCATATGGGTCACACGCCTAAGCTAACAGGAAAAGGTGTAGGAATGGTTTAGCAGAAGTACGGTAAAAGTGCTAGGCATTTACTGTACTTAGAGAGACGAAAGGGCCTGATTAAATCTAAAGGATTTAATCAGACTGAGAATTGGGCCCAAAAGCCCATAAGAACTGGACAAGGGTTTTAATAAATAAAACTTGCCCTAGCTCTTATTTTTCTCACTAAGTCTGCGCCTCTCATCTCTCTCTCTGCGCCTCCCACCAGCTCGGTCTAGCAGCCAATTTCCTGCAGTGTGCGTGTGTGAGCCTTTGGAGGAGCTATCCCTTGGTGGTTCTGCTGATCTCTGACCCGTACCTCCTCTTTCCGCTGCAAAACAAGGTAACAGGTGAGATCCTTTATGATTCTAGCAAGAGAACCTAGATCTGGCATGTTTAGTAGGATCAATTAATCTGATGAATTGAACCAGGAAATACTAAACTAATCCTTAAGTGGTATCAGAGCCATTGGTTCTATTAGGATTTCTTGTTTAGAATCATGTTTAGGTTGTTTAGAAGTGTTTGAATCAATCTATTGATAAGAAAAACACTTAAGAAACAAAGAATTAAAACCTAAACAAATAGAAATCGCATGATCCAATCTATATTGAATTGGTTTGCGTCGGAGTGTTGATCGCCAAAGGATCACACGTCCGGATCGAGTCGCGTCGCGTCATCCGATCATGGATCGGTATGCGTCGGACCGATCGGCAAGATGGATCGCGAGAGATGGACCGATTGCGTCCTGCCTCTCCCGCGTCCCGAGCCATCTCGCGTCCCGCGTGATCGAGTGCCGAGTGGATCATCCCGATAACTCGACCCGAACGCCGTCCCGCTATCGTCCCGATCGGCTGGGTTGCGAGAGATCGACCGCGATCGCATGGATCGAACGATCGCATGGATCCCGCGTCCTGCACCTCTCGGCCCAAGCCCGTCCCGTCCCGCTATCGTCCGAGCATCGCGTGATCGAGTGATGGCGATCCCGGATCGTGTCTCGTCTCGATCGCGAAGCTAGGTCACGACCGTGATCGGTTCGTGACCAATCGGTTCGGTTCGGTTAATGGTTCGGTTTAAAACTTATTAAAACTTAATCGTCACGGTTTAATAAACAGACTTAATAAAATTTATTAAGTTCTGGTTAAACCGGGATAAGAAATCCAAAGTTGTAAAATTGGATTTAGTGCCTAAACCAGTGGTTTTCTAATTTGATTTGGTTGGACCAAATAAATTGAGAAAATCCGGTTTAGTAAATAACCGGTTGACAATTGTGGTCATCGTAGTAATTAATTTTGGTTAGACCAATTTTAATGAACCAGACCGGTTATGTCATTTAATTGGGCAATTGGGTTATGTCTTGGACATGGACCAATTCTTGGGCCTCGGGCCAAGAAGTCAAAACAATTGGGCCAATTATTTGAGTCTTTTCTTCAGATTTAATTTAAAATTCATTTATATAAAATTAAAATCGATTTTAAATTAATCTGTTTTCAAAATCTGAAATTAGAAAGTTTCTTAGAATAGAAGTTTCTAGATTTGCATGTTTTGGATATTTAGGAAATTTCTATAGTTAGAAAGTTTCCAATTTTAGAAAGTTTCCAAAATTAGTAGGTTTCCAAAATGGAAAGTTTCCCAAAATAGTAATCTTCTATTTTGGGATGAAATTTTAATAAACCTACAAACCTCGAATAATATCAAGCGTTGGATGTCTTGTCCAGTCTATGTCAGCTGTCGAAGCCCATTCAATTGTACTCATGGCCTTACAATGTGAGGGTGTCTACTTTTTGCGTGGGTAAGACGGTTTGTGATTCATAAATGTCATTGGGAGTCCCAGACATTAGTGATTACATGACTGTATAGTCTGGTTTTCTTGACTAGGCCATCGGGAGTCCCGGGCCTTGAGACATCAGAGTGGATTGGGCCTTGGGCCCAGATTCACAACCAAGAGTTATATCACGGATATAATTAGCCGAGATAGGGCTTACCGATATAAGCTAAGGTTGGGTGACGGCCAGTGGCCCACTTTGATCATAGTTATATGTGGATCTTGGAATCATTATATTCCATTGAGGGTAACTGATGTTATTGAATATAATGCAAGATTAATCATATTAAGTATAATGCGAGATTAATCATATTGAACATATTAACTAAAATCCTTTTATCTTAATTTTTCAGTTATGACTAGCACAAACAATCAAAACACTTTCTCGATCCGGTCTGTCCTTGAGATGGACAAACTGAACGGATCAAATTTCTTGACTTGGTCGCGGAACCTGAGGCTAGTCCTCAGGCAGGAGAGAAAGGACTATGTCCTTGAGAGAGCTCTCCCCGTGAGGATCGGGTCCAATGCCTCCCATGCAGTATATGATGCTTGGAATAAGCATTATAATGATGCGGTAGATGTGCGTGGTCTGATATTGGCTACCATGGACTCAGACTTGCGGGAGCAATATGAGAACATGGAGTCGCCAATAGAGATGATCAGCAGCCTGAAATTGAAATTTCAGGTGCAGGTAAGAGTGGAGAGATACCAGTTGGTTAAGTCTCTCACTAGCTGCAAGCTACCAAATGATCATCCAGTGAGTCCTCATGTCAGTAAAATGATGGGTTACATTGATAACCTGAGGAAACTGGATTATCCAGTTAGCCAAGAATTGGCAACTGAGATCATTCTGCAGTCACTGCCGTCAAGCTATGATAAGTTCAGAAGGAACTATATCAAGAAAGGCTTAACGAAGACGCTGACTGAACTGCATGATATGCTCAAGACAGTTGAGCCAAACGTGAAGAGTACCCAGTATAATCTCATAATAGAGAAGGGTAGGTTTATTAAACCTAGTACTGACAAGGGTGAAGACAAAGTTGTCCAGATTTTGAATCACGGCAAGCGTGTGTCTTCTGAGCCCAAGTCAGATACCTCTTACGTTGGTAAGTGCTGCTACTGTAAAGAGACAGGGCATTGGAAGAGAGATTGCATTAAATTCATGGAAGATGATGAGGAGTTGAAGTTGATGTATGAGACTACTTCCTCAGGTATTCATGTTATTACTTCAAGTTCTACCTTATTGGTATTGGATACTGGTTGTGGCACTGATATTTGTGATAATATGCAGAGCCTAAGCAACAGTAGAATGTTGAAGGAAGGACAAGTGGATCTACATGCCTGGAAGGAGCTATGGACGCTGCCTCAGCCGTAGGGTTTTCACTTGTAGATGCCTTCGAGGCTTGGTTTTGTATTAAGTAATTGCTACAATGTACTTGCTTTAAGCAGAGTTGTTTTTCATTTTCTTGTAAGAATTTGAATGTTTTTCATTTTGATAAAAGACAAGTCTTTGTTCTTTTGATCTTAATGAAATATTAATTGTAGCACCCTATTCAAGGAATGGGTTTTATATCTTAAACCAAAGAGTGCCTAAATGTAACATAAATACCGAATTGGTTTAAATCTGATGAATTAAACCTGATTTTCTTGGCATAAAAGTCTTGGTCACATAGAGTAAGTCGGATTCAGAAATCCCATAGTTATGGACTATTGGGCTCATTTGATATGATATCTTATGAGACTTGAATTCTGCTTACTGGACCAAAAGGCAAAGGGCCTATCTTAGCCGAGCTAGAGAAAGGCCCAAAGGCTTATTGGAGATTGAACATACTCATGTATGTGGTCCGATGAGCAGTAATGCCAGAGAAAATTTCCT
Source organism: Orychophragmus violaceus (assembly GCA_030180135.1). Taxonomy (NCBI): domain Eukaryota; kingdom Viridiplantae; phylum Streptophyta; class Magnoliopsida; order Brassicales; family Brassicaceae; genus Orychophragmus; species Orychophragmus violaceus. The sequence continues at coordinate 84,847,859 of CM058238.1, read as the reverse complement.
ATACTTCATTGTCTCTACTGATTACTTCAGTGAGTAAGACTGTGTTCATTTGATGAGACACAAGTCGGAATTCTTTGACATGGTCGAAAGAGTTCCAAAATGAGGTATAAAATCTGAGTGACAGAAGTATTAAGACTCTGGATTAGATCACGAGTGAGAATACTTGAGTCATTAATGGTGTGATCATCTGAATGAGTGTGAAGTCGTTTCACAGCTCAATTCTCCTGAAAACCTTGAGGTATTTCTGTGAGAAAGAATCAGATCTTATTAGAAATGATTAAAGATGAGTCACACGAATCTTCCATGATATTCTTTAAGAATAACGCTCTAGAAATATCTAAGTTTACGCTGAAATAGTTCCACCAATATCAGTTGAAAGACACCACGTAAATGTGGATTGGAATCGATCCAAATTCGTCTTTACTGAGTATTTGTAGTTGTGCTACTTCACTGGTTGTCCTAGGGCAACCAAGGCTTGTTACTTTTACGTCCATTCTGTTTTCTAAGTAGGGAAGTTACTTTCCAAGAAGAACAGTGGGAGTAAAAGTATAACTCGAAGAAATTCGAGAAATACAGGAGGCTGCTCAACCTGTTGAGGGAGAGCAACGGATGGATTTACAGATTTCTGTAGAATCTACACCTGTAGAGCCTGAAGTTCGCAGATATGAATGAATCAGTCACTAATCCGAGAGTGATTTCTCGTCATTAGTTGAACCTGAAGATCATTGAAAGTTTGCATGATCTGATGATCATTGAAAGCGACGAATCTGCGAAATTCAAAGAAGCGAAAGTGAGCCCGGACTCCGAAAAATTACATTTTGTGTAAGTTAGCTTCATCGATCCATTCATGGATGGAAGCAAACATATCGGAGTTGGAATCTTCGTTCTGCTGAAGCAGTCAAGGTTTTGACTTGAACAGGAACGAAGTGGAACTGTGCGTTTACTAAAAGATAAGTGGGAGCAATGTTGCATTTCTCATAGTGTATGTCGACGACATACTGATTCTCGGAAATAACGTCCCAATGTTGCAGTCGGTAAAGGACTGGCTTGGGAGTTGTTTTATGATTGACATGCGTAAAGCCACGTATATTCTTGGACTTTGGATCTAAAGATAGAGATCCAAAAGAGCTGGTAGGACAATGTCAGGATTCTTAAATTGACAAAGTCCTACACGTTTCCAGCAATCCAAAAAGGGTTTTATGCCAATGTCACATGGCATTGCGTTAAGCAAGAAACAGTGTCCCACGATAACTGCTGAGCTTGAATGCATGGATGAGATTCCATATGCGTCGGCAATTGGATCTATCATGTATGCCATGACACGTACTTGTTTTGATGTTGCTTTAATGTTAAGCAAGACAAGTAAAGACCAGTCAAATCCAGCAAAGAATCACTGGATAGACGTAATGAATATTCTCAAGTATTTGGAAAATACTTAGGATACGTTCTTGAGTTACGGAGAAAGTGAGGTGCTACGAGTCGGTAGAGTCTGAAAGGCAAGTTTCCAACGGACAAAGATGATTTCCGGTCACAGTCCGGTTATATCTTGTGTCTATCTGGCGGTGCAAGGCACTGTTGCTGACTCCATGACTTAAGCTGAACATTTCGCAGCTTGGGAAGCGGCGAAAGAGGTTGTTTGGAAAGAAGAGTTCGTCACTGAACTTGATGTGATTCCCAGCATAGATGAGACTAGCTGCACATCAGAGGTCCAAACACCTTGAGGGTAGGTATAACCTATTCCGTGAGATAAATGACAGAGATGTTAAGTAGATCAGCAAGTTTTAACGAATGAGAACGTTGCTAATCTATTAACGAAGCCACTCCTTAGGCCTAAGCACGAGTCGCGGACTGTTGCTGTAGGATAAGTGAAATTAGATGTAGTCTTAATTTCAGTGGGAGTTAGTAAAGGGCTTTATTTAGTTATTGATATGTTCTTGTAAAACATTTGAGATGTTTAATAATAAAATTATTATTTCAAGATTATTTTAACTGTGATGAAATAATCGTTCCAAAATGATATGAACCATTTTATAGGTCATCGAAGTAAGTGACTTGATCTTGAGTCATCAAAGTCATTTAGCTTGATCATGAGACCCTATATTTGATAGATGGCTTATATCATCCAGTCCCTAGTCGAAGGTTGTTGAAATTGGAACACCAACAACCGCGTGAGACTAGATTGGTATGTGACTTATGACAAAGTCTCAGGATGTCATAGATGCACGGCATCAAAGTCAGTACATAGGTGTATGTTGGGGTACATACGACCGGACAAGACCCGCTTATAAGAACTCTTCAGGATATTTATATCTGTGTCATAAGAGATTCTTACTACGACTATAGAGTATAGTCCTTAGACCTGAGTTCGCATGCATGTGACTGCACATGAACTGATGCACTTTGATCATTGTCTAACGCTGTCGTTAAGCGATAGTTATAAGGACCTTGTTTGGGTGTATTATGAAATGAGTAGTTTACAGTGATGGAACAAGACGGGATTTGTCCCTCCAATATAAATGAAGTGAATATCTTTAGGCCAATCGGAGATTTGAATACTGGAAAATGCATGGCCATGCTCAAACGGACTGTCCCGAGTCGTTTGGATTGTCAGTATCAAATCAGAGTCCGATGAACATGATTAGACTTTATAAGGATGACACTCATCTTGCCTTATGACTAATCGAGATATTGAGACAAAAGGAATATGAATACAGAGATTCCAGTTCAAGTGGGAGATTGTTGGAATTATGTCCAGTAATCTCTGTACTGTCTCTAGAAAGTAAGAGTATGTCAATGATCAGACATAAGTCATATAATACTGGGGGGTCATGATGGCTTGCTAGAGTCCGCTCATGATCTATAAGTCTTGGACTTATTGCCTTTATTATATGATCCCATATGGGTCACACGCCTAAGCTAACAGGAAAAGGTGTAGGAATGGTTTAGCAGAAGTACGGTAAAAGTGCTAGGCATTTACTGTACTTAGAGAGACGAAAGGGCCTGATTAAATCTAAAGGATTTAATCAGACTGAGAATTGGGCCCAAAAGCCCATAAGAACTGGACAAGGGTTTTAATAAATAAAACTTTCCCTAGCTCTTATTTTTCTCACTAAGTCTGCGCCTCTCATCTCTCTCTCTGCGCCTCCCACCAGCTCGGTCTAGCAGCCAATTTCCTGCAGTGTGCGTGTGTGAGCCTTTGGAGGAGCTATCCCTTGGTGGTTCTGCTGATCTCTGACCCGTACCTCCTCTTTCCGCTGCAAAACAAGGTAACAGGTGAGATCCTTTATGATTCTAGCAAGAGAACCTAGATCTGGCATGTTTAGTAGGATCAATTAATCTGATGAATTGAACCAGGAAATACTAAACTAATCCTTCATTTTTATACTTCCACTTAAGACCTCTTTTATCATGAAGATCTATTTATTTTGGTTTGAATCCAACATTATAAAATCTTGTTTAGATGAGATTCTATATGAAATTTAAATTATGTAGTGAAAATAGCTGATTATACTGGACATACGTGTTGTAACCCTTAACGATACATTTGTTTTTAACAGAACATACATATTAACGACATATCATATACCCAAAAAAACAACAAAGTAAAGTCTTTGACAACAGGAACATAAACAACCAGGGAGGGATGTTATCTTCACGATATTTGTCTGGTAAAGAATTTGGAAAACTATAAAAAAAAAAATGTATGAATTCAAGGAAATATATAAAGCATAGTACATAAGGAGTTGCATTAGAGTTACTAAAAAAACTTGTGGCGAAATCCATTATAGTCAGAATTCATTGTTTGATCGTACATAATCTTAGAAATCCCTTCTTCTGCTTTGAGCCAAGTTATACCATATGCTAAATTTCAAACACAAACAATATTAACATTGTAAACAATAGAGAAATCAAAAGTGTCATCAATCATAACGACAAACATGTAATAGCCAAGGAATTTATTGTAAAAAGATACAAAACTGAGTTTAGAAACACACCTTATAGTGGATTGATGTAGAAGCAACGTAGAATAACAAATAGATATCTATCAGCCTCCTTCCAAAATCTTTTTCTTAGTTCCTTAGCATCTTCCCCATATATTAAACATTCAACACTCCGGAGGCTAAACAAAATAATGATTTCAAGATTTTTATTATACACAAACAACAAAACATATGTGAAAAAGATTATAGTCATCTACTTAACTAACCTTAGATCGCGAATTGTAAACCGCAGCTTCTGTTTTTGGTAATCTTCTTCAAGTTTTCCAACATGTGTAACTACACCAAGGACATCTATAATGGATAAGACAAAATCATTAAAAGCTATATACCTTCATTCTCTATTTTGTTACAAATATAATGTAAACCAGAGATTCGAATAACAACATTCATATAATCCGATAAGGAAATATATGTATTCATTAAAAGTTACCTATAGGGTATTCATCAGAGACTCTCCCATCCACTATATCCGAAATTGATTTAAATTGCATAAAATGTCCTTTGGGAATATTATCATAATTAAGGCAAAAGATGTGTTTAACCAGAAAAAGAGCTTGAAATCGTGAGGGGTCAAAGATCCATATATCGGTGCTCGTATAACTCGAGCATCCTTAAGTTTAAACCAACGACCCTCACACCACGTTGTGTACCGAAATTTTTCAATAAGAGGTTCAAGAACAGTAGCTTCTATTTCCGTAACCTAAAACAACAAACGAATACACTAACAAAACATGCAATATACAAATAAACAAAACAAATTGTAGAGAAGAATAGAAATTACCTCTTCATCCACCAAAATCATTCGGATTGTTGGTTCAGAAAACCTAACACATATCCAAACACGGAGAAGCATCACTTTTAGGTCCCAAAAAGCAAGGAATAAAGTTATTGATGCGAGAAAATTTTCTGAACGTTTGAGGAGCCATTGTTTATCTTCTGAGAAAAGTTTGAAGAACTAAAGTTATTCAAAATTAATTGTTTTGTCTTAGAAAATGGTAAGAAAACGAAGCATCTAGGGTTTTAAAATTTAATAGTTTCTAAATTTGCAAGCAAAAGGTGTTAAGTGGTAAAAGATGTAATCATTATAAGTCACAACCATTCGTTTAGGAAAAACTAATTGGGCCACAAACGGTAAATTTTTTATTTGGTTTTAGCCCACATAAATAATTAATCTTTCATTTGAAATTAGAAAGCTTCGTAAATTTATGAAGGTTTATTCATATCATATTGTCCATAAAACAATGAATGTTAAATTACTATAAGTGTGTACAATATTAGGACTTCTGACTTCTAATCAAAGTATCAATATAAACCAAACATTGCATTAATCATATATTCCTTACCACATTTTTAATATCACAATTCTATAAACTTATTTAATTAACAGAAGTTGTTATTATTTTGGTTAATTAACATAGATTTGTTATAATAATAAACTGGAAGCAAAAATAACCAAACAAAAGGATAATTCAATTAAACAACTACAACTGTTTTGATAAATCAACCAAAAATAAAAACCAAATGCTACAAAAAAAAAGATACGCCACAAAAAGTCTATAGTATCCTTCTAGCCACCGGTTCCTTCACTTCCTGCTTAATCTTTTTGTAACTGATGAATTTTCACCAACACTGTTTAAAGAGATGCAATCTTCTGATCTTTTTGTTGTTGATGGTGTAAGTGGCAGGGCCATTGATGCATCAGAATCAGTCTCTATACCAGAGATAAGCATAAGAGGTCCCTAATCAAATTTAAATATTAGCAAATTTTTATACAGCGTTGAACATAATGTTTAACGTCATGTTTTAACATGAGGCATTTAACTAACGTACCTGAGTCGAGTTAGTTAAATTTCAAATTCATCAATTGCAGACTCATCATCCCAAAATAAGTCCACAACATATGGACTCTTTGACACCTTCTGAACATTATCCTTAGAAATGGTAATTTTGAATAGACACTTGCGACCAATCAAATCGAATAATTCAGCAGGGAGATAATATGGATTATCCTAAGAACAAAAAGTAGAAAATAATGAATTCTCATTACATAATATTTTATAATTAAAAAAGAAACTCATAATTCAAATACCTCAATTTTGTTTGGTTTTCTTTATAGATATTGTCTGCAGATCTCTTCACAAGCTTATCTCCAATTTCATCAAATGTGAGAAATTTTGCTTCACCCCCAGAATGACCAGACACACGTAAGATCAAATAATATCTAGAACATGCATAAAAATATATAAACCAAGTTTGTTGAGAAAATAAAATTAAACAACACAACATACTAATAAAGAATTTACCCTGCAAGAATTACTTTTAAACAATTTACCTTGCAAAGACATTTTTCACATCGCCACATGTTTTATAATTATATAAGGATTGAGAATATTCTTCATCTTCAGAATCTGATCCATACTGAAGAACTTTCAATTTGCAAACTTTGCAAGCTTGAAAACCCCATTTTTGAAGAGTCAGTTGAGGCAATTGAGGCACACGTAACCACCTTACCATGCTAAACAACAACAAAATCAAGGCAATATAAAAATGATTCTAATAAATACATATATATTAATAATACATTTAAATAGAGAAGTCTAACCCTTTCCGATTGCAGAATACCAAGCAGAGTCATTCTATTATTCTTGATAAAAAAACTCAGTACGCAAATCCAAAAATGGACCCGATCCAAAAGAAACCATGCTTTTATCGGACTTGATAATTAGAGCTTGAGATTCTTTTGGTATACTGTAAAATAAATTTTGAATGAATAGATGTACTCTACAATTAAATTTTTTATAACAGTTCTATTAAACATAATGTATCACATTACCCATCCAACCACTTTGAAATCTCAGGGTTATTTTCATCTCCGAATGAGAGTTGGGATGAGTTGTAAGCATTCGAGATGTACAGCTTCTCTATATTAATGAAAATTGAAATGAAACAATTAATGTTACAAAAAACAGATTATACATTACAATTAACAGAGTAGTTACCTCCATATTCTTTGATCCATGCAAACCGGATAATAATCACGATAGGAGCATCGCTATTGGTGGAAGTATAGTCAATAACTTGTTTGGCATAATTTCCCCACAATGTGCAAGGCAATGCTTCATCTCTGTATTCAAATTGATGATTAAAAATCATATAAAAGTATTTATTTATTTAGGAATTATAACGAATATTATTCTTACCCATTATCTTTCAAGTATAATTTAAGCTTGGTGTTGTTTCCAGACTTTCTCTTGGTCTTAACATCTTTGATACCACCCATATGGATAATGACTCCCATAACATCTTATATCGGTGAAACAATAATTAAAAACTATTTATTGCAAATTGTAATATAAGGGACAATATGTATATTATAAATAACAACTTACCAATCAAAACTCTTTTGTCAAGAAATCCCTCGAGAATTTGAGAAATAGTATAACAATACTTATCGGGATTCTCAATCTCAAAATCTTCCAAAGGTTTTGTTCTTGTAGTACGGGTGATTGCTAACTTGTAAGTAAGATCACTTGGTCGAAAGTCGCCAACATACTCCTTGCAAGAAAATGAGTTAACCATAACATGTTTACCTATCTGAAGACATGCTTTATGTTTGCTGAATAAGGCCTCCTCACATGATGCTTGAACTCTTGTTCCCTAAAGAAAGTGTGAAGGGAAGCTATAAGTATACGAACATCACAACTTTATACCGAAGCTAAACCAAAACACATGTCTTTCTCGTACCTTTATGTCAGACCAAATCATTTCTATGACGTTTCCAGACTTAGAGTTAAACAAAGTCCATTGTGCTAATACCCGAACCTGGACCTTCTCGGTTTCAAGGCTAGTGTCTATGTTTTCCAGCAAAACATAGGTCGAACGCCGTCTGCGTTGGAGGTTCTTACTGGTGTCAACTAATTCTGCCATTTCTTTAAATCTCGATATAGTGTTTAAAGTGAATGATAAATAAGTTTAATACCGATGAATATATATAGTAGTTCGGAGACCTAATGGATCAGCGCACACTATAATATAATGAATATTTTGTTACAACTAATTTGGAGATTTAAAGATTTGCAGTTACACATTTTAAGATATTTGTTGTATCCTTTTTTAGGTATTGGTTAAAATGAAAATCAGTGAATTAAAACATTTGTATTAGTTTCCTAATTTTTGATATAGTGTTATTTTGAAATTAAAATTTACGGAAATCACTGAGGGGAAAAATATTTGATAAAATCTATAATTTAGGGAAGAAGTTATGATTACAAACCATAATTTTAGGTAAGAATGTTCATTAGATTTTATACGAAATATCATTTGATTGATCGAGACGTATTAATGTATTTTGTTTCCTTATACATAATCTTCCTAATATTAATACTAACCAAAAAATATTGCGTCTCGAGTAAATTGGAATATTAACAATTAATTAAATTTTTGATTATAGTATAGAAAGTTACATACGATTGAGTCGTAATTGCGTGAAGTAAATTTGATTATTAGTCTAGATTGTTAATAGTTAAGATATTATGGTTCTAATTATCTTCTACTTCAATTTTTATCAATTAAGAAGAAACCAGAAAACAAAACTGAAGGATTAAATGGACAAATAAAGAAGAAAATAATCATTTTATTATTCAAGTATGCTTTAGTAATCAAACAATAAAAGTATACAAATGTTAACTTTAAAGAAAATTCAACACAATCTACTACATATGAAAAATCGTCTTGCATACTTCATTGACTCCGTCCTTAATCTTTTTTCCGTGTCAAGTGTAACAATCACCGATTGGTAACATACACATGTTCAATTTTATTCCATTAAGAAGAATCCCGAAGCAAAAGTGAAGGATTAAGTGGACAGATAAATAAGAAAATAATCATTTTATTATTCAAGTGTGCTTTAGTAATGCAAGAATAAAAGTATATAAATGTGAAATCAAAAGAACATACAAAACAATATCTATTATAAAGGAAAAATCGCTTGAAGACTTCATTGACTTCGTCCTTAATATTCTTTCCGTGTGAAATGTAACAAACACCGATTGATGAGTAGTTATGTAGCAAATAAAGATTAGTGACAGAAAAGATTAGCCGATAGATTTTTATCATTTGGCTTCATATGAATCCAACCTCCAAATTAATAAACACAAAATAATAACAAAAATGTTCCCCAACTATCCCAACTCATAAAAAGTCAAACTCTCTTTGGCTCGCCTCCCTATGAAGAACCAGTGGTTCCCGGAAGGGAAACCTTCAGACGTGTTCCCGTCATCGACATCCACCTCTCGTGAAGGTCAGCCGAGTCCTCCGCCTCTCCCTCCGGATCCCCCTGACCCCTCTCTTGAACTGGTCCATTTCCCTCCGCTGGTCTTTGGCTCGTTACAATCCCCATCTACTGTTGTGCTACAGTCTTCTCCGTTTAGGAAAGCTGCAGTTCAAGAAGGATCTCCGACTACTGTTGTCTCTCCTATTACGGACATAATGGAGGAAGATGGCCCTACTTTGGTCAGTACTCTTCCCATTATTACTGCTGCTACTTCTGGATCTGATGCTACTATTCATCAGGGTTTCACTGTAGTAAACCCAAAAATATCTTCTCCTTTGAGAACAAATGCTGCTGCAAACAAAGTGAATCTTAACATCTCAAACCCTACTGGAAGTGTGGTCCTCCCTACTGTGGCCTCACCTTCTGTCCAAGGTGTTACTACCCCTCATATCTCTTTACCAAGTACAGAGGTACTTTATACTGCAACACAAGGTCCCCATGAAGGGCATTCTACTAAAGATCCAACTGATAAAGGAGCCCATCCAAAGGTCCCTCTCTCTACCGCGCAGAATACTTCTAGATCTAGCAACGCTCGTCCTACCCTGGTGGAGAAAATCAGGAAAACAGTTGATCGTAGCCTTAAACGACAAGGACCAGTGGTCTTGTCTTCTACTGGATGCCCGAAAGTGGTTATACCGGATGATGTTTATCAAAGAGGTGCTGAGCTTCACAAAGAATACCTTGTTTGCTATTTCTGTGGCAGAGCTCCACCCTATAAACAGATTCAAAGTGTCATTAACTTCATGTGGGGAAAGGGTAAACACATTGAGATTCATACTAACCTTCTAGCCAACTCTATGATTGTCCGAGTTCCAAATGATTTCATCCGCTTGAAAATTCTGGAGAAACGGTTATGGTATATCGGGGACTCAATGTTTCATGTCCACCAATGGGGCTCTCATCACTCAGCTTCCTCTCCACCTCTAACTGGCATTCCCATATGGGCTCACTTGCACAATGTTCCTCTGGATCTTAGGTCCCCAGAGGGTTTAGGTTGGGTGGCTGGGGCTCTGGGAGAGCCAATAGAAACAGATGATTTTACCATCAACATGGTGGGCCTCGTGCTGTCCCACGTAAAAGTTGAGGTTGACCTTACTAAGCCCCTGCCAAGGATGATCGAATTGCCAAGAAGAGATGGAGTAATTGCTACTGTCGAGGTTGATTACCCTTGGTTACCTCCAACGTACGCCAACTGTAAAGAAATGGGACACATAACGAAGATATGCCTTCTTCAGCCAAAAGCCTCTGCTGCAGCTGAAACTTCTTCTTCTGGTCTAAATGGGTCTATTCCCCAGAATCAAAAAGTCACTGCTGCAGCTGAAACTTCCTCTTCTGGTCTAAATGGGTTTATTCCCCAGAATCAAAAAGTCACTTCACCTTCTGATACTGCTACTCTTCAATCAGATATTCATATGGCTTCCTATGTTTCTCCTGTTAAAGAGGCTCCTATAAGTGACAATGCCTCGTTGATTTCTGGTTCTGGCTCTCCTGGCTCTCCTGTTGCCAATGTCACTGGGGTGAAAACTCCAGTTATTCTGCCTGAAGGTGTTTATGACGTCTCAGGTGGTAGTTTGGGTCCCATCTTCTCTTCTGAAGCGCAGGTGGATCGGGCAGTAGCTAGAGACTCTTCTTCTCTAGAAAGGCTCTTATCTGATATTATAAATCTCCCTCCCAATCTCATAACTGGTTCGGCTGATATAGTCACAACCCCCCTCCAAGAATCTTGGATCGTGTGCTGTGTCTCTCCTTGGTAAGTCTGTGTTGCCAAACTGGGAGTCGATATACTCAAAAAACCCTCAAGATGTCCCTTACATGGTTGCTCTCCCTGCTTCCATTACTGCCACGGGAGAACCTTATCCGCACAGTCCTATTTATGAGCATGATCCTTTTTCCAAGCCAAAAAAATATAAATCCCATCTTCCTGCTCCAGCTAAGCCTCCTCTTGCTTCTGCTGCTTTGTCCTTGGCCTCGGGAGTTAATGACTCAAGGTCTGGCCTCATTCCCAACCATCCTGTTATCCTCCAATCAAGCTCTGAAGATCCTCCTCTGATGCTTGGTTCTGATACTGGTTTGGAAAATAATGGATTATCTGATTCTGAAAATAGCAGTACTGTCCCCTTGCACACTTTTTGTGATGGACGCCTCTCCGCCGTAGGGGAGTGCAATCTTAACCTATGAGTATCAAATCGTTTTTTTTGGAATGTTAGAGGTATAAACGACTCTAGCAAGCACCTACCTTTTGCTAACTGGTTGGTTACCCATCAGCCATGTTTTGGTGAAATTTGGAATCGCATGTAAAGGAAAATAATATGAATCATATAATGAATAAAATCTGTAGAGGTTGGAACATTACCTCAAATCACTCGTGTGACGATGATGGAAGAATAATCCTAATTTGGAAGGATTCGGTTAACTGTCGTGTGCTTCACAAAAGTCGCCAATCTCTAACGTGTGAAGTCTCTATTGGTTCTAGGACTTTCATTTTTACTGCCATCTATGCAGCTAACCTTCATGCCGAGAGGTCTGATCTTTGGGTTGATTTGCTGAACACTTGGCATGCTCTTTCTCTGGATGGTAAACCTTGGATTGTTGGGGGTGATCTAAATCAGATCCTTCATCCCTCTGATACATCTTCTCTTGATGTTAACATAATGGATGCAGCTATGTGTGAGCTGAGAGATACTCTTCTCCAGTGTGGCTTATTTGATCTGCGCTTTCAAGGTATAAACCTCTCTTGGTCTAACAAGCAGCCTCTCTCTCCTACGGCCAAGAAACTAGATAGGCTTTTAGTCAACAGTTGCTGGATTAATGATTACCCTAATAGTGTTGCTACCTTCTTGGCGCCGGATTTCTCTGACCATTGTCCTTGCCTGATGGACTTCTATTTCCAACTTCCCCAAGCTGGCACAAGGCCATTTAAGTTTTTCAACTACTTAACGAAGCATCCAAAGTTCTTATCTGTGGTTGAAGAGGCTTGGGTCCTCCTTGGTGATCCAGCTCTTGATCTGTCGCAGCTGTGTTGGAAACTAAAGCTCTTAAAGAATGATCTGAGGCGGTTAAATAAGAATAATTTCTCTAAGATTCAAGAAAGGGTTTCTGAAGCTTACTTGGATCTTCAACGAGCCCAATGTCAAGCTCTTGAGTCCCCTTCGGAGGTGCTCTATAATGAAGAAAGGGAGATGCATGACAAATGGCTTTTCTTAAGACTTATTGAAGAGAGTTACTTTAGGCAAAAATCAAGGATAAACTTCCTTAAGGAAGGTGATTTTAACATTACCTATTTTCATTGGATTGCTCAAGTCAGAGCAGGTTATAACACTATCAGATCTTTTCTATTAGACTCTGGTGCTTTGCAGCTGGATCCTGTTGATATGAGCAACTTGGATGTTAGTTATTTCTCTTCGATTCTGGCCCCTTCTCAAACGTTAACTTCTGCGGCTTCTGTTGACTGGTTCCAAACCATTCTGTCCTTCAGATGCCCAGCTAACCTGCAAGAAATAATGGTCAGCGTTCCATCCCAGGAAGAAATTAAAGCAATGATGTTTAAGCTGAACCCTAACAAGGCTCCGGGGCCTGATGGTCTCACATCTGGTTTTTTCAAAATGGCTTGGGGGATTGTGGGAAAAGAAGTGATTGATGCGGTATCTAAGTTCTTCACTAGTGGGTTTCTGCCTTCTACGGCTAATGCTACCATCCTTACCCTAGTGCCAAAGCATCCGGGAGCAAGTTCAATAAAGGAGTATAGGCCAATTGCTTGCTTAAATACTCTCTACAAGGTTATTTCTAAGCTGCTTGTCTGTCGCCTAAAGCCAATCCTATCAGATCTTATTCTCCCAAACCAGACAACTTTCATTGAAGGGAGACTATTACTGGAAAATACTGTGTTGGCTGGTGAGATTGTAAATGGTTATCACAAGGATAAAGGCCCAAAGAGAATAACTCTGAAAGTTGACATCGCTAAAGCATTCGATACAGTGAATTGTGATTTCTTACTAACCTGCCTCAGAAGTCTAGATGTTCCTGCTAAGTATATTCGGTGGATTGAGTCCTGCATATGCACTCCGAGCTTCACTGTTGGCTACAATGGAATGATCCATGGTCACTTCAAAGGGAAACGCGGCTTAAGACAAGGGGACCCGTTGTCCCCTTATCTTTTTGTCATCATTATGAACTGTCTCTCTGCTCTCCTGAACAAAGCTGCAGATAATGGGTTGATCAGCTATCATGAAAAATGTGAGGGTTCAAAGCTAACACATTTATGCTTCGCCGATGACCTACTGATTTTTATTGATGGGGATATCTCTTCGGTGCAAGGGATCCTTCAAGTTCTAAGACAGTTTGAAAATTTATCAGGCTTGGCGATTAGCATAAACAAAACAAGCTTCTTCTCTGCTGGATTAAGTGCTCAGGAAATAAGTCCCATCTCTGCCTCCACGGGTCTTCCTCACGCCACTCTCCCTATTCGTTACTTGGGAGTGCCCCTGTCCACAAAGAAGTTATCACTGGTCAACTGTGAACCCCTATTACAGAAAATAAAGTCAAAAATCAGTACTTGGAGTGCAAGATCTCTATCATTTGCAGGAAGGCTAGTGCTTATTAATACAGTGATAGCGGGAATCTCTAATTTCTGGTGCTCAACCTTTATTCTGCCAAAGAAGTGTATAAGAAAAATCAACTCTATGTGTGGTGCTTATCTCTGGAAGGGTTCGTTAGAGGGTCACTATACTGCTAGGGTCTCTTGGGAATCTGTAACTAAACCTAAGAAGGAAGGAGGTCTTGGAATAAAGAACCTGGAAATATGGAACATTGCGTGTGCTATGAGACTGATATGGCTTTTGTTCTTCAAGTCAGGCTTCATATGGGTTGCTTGGTTCACTAGAGAAGTTCTTCTTAACTCTCTATCGAACTACTGGATCATAGAAAGAAGGCAAGACCATTCATGGTTAGTTAATAAGATTCTCAAGTTCAAAAATGAAGCTTTCAAACGGCTAAAGATGATAGTAGGCAATGGTCAGACTTGCTTATTTTGGAGAAATAATTGGACACCTTTTGGTGATCTAATGCAGTACCTAAATGTGGGAAATGTCACTGTTGGTAATCGCAACCTGCTTGGTATTCCTATTGGCTCAACCGTAAGTCAAGTTTACAATAATGGAGTTTGGCAAATTAGACCTACAAGATCTGTTGCTCAAGTTACAATCCACTCTTTCCTTACTACTATAACCCTGTCTAATGATGATGATATCTATGAATGGGTCATACATGACAAATCTTACTCTAAATTCTCCACGGGACAAGTATATGATGATCTGAGAATTAGAGGTGCGGATTTACCATGGACTAAGGTGATTTTGGGTGGCCACGGTATCCCAAGACATAACTTTCTCTGCTGGCTCTTTATGCTTAATCGGTGTCCGACTCGGGATCGTCTTCTCAGCTGGGGTCTGGCCACGAATGCTTCCTGCCTCTTGTGCAATTTGTATCCGGAAACCCGAAATCATATTTTGTTTGAATGCAGCTACTCTTGGAGCGTGTGGAGTGAGATTGCTAGACGATGTTACCTAGTACCTTCAATGTATTGGTACCAAGTTGTGCTTTCTCTGCAATCTCCAAATCGGAACAGGAATTCTAAAAAACTACAAATCATGGCTTGGCAGTGTACGGTGTACACTCTTTGGACAGAGAGAAATAACCGCCTCCACAGGCAGGAGTTTAAATCGATTGATGCGCTGCTGACTATTATTGATTCTACTCTGCGGAATCGTATTGCGGGTATTAGGAATTCAAATCCGGTGATGGCTTCGTTGATGCTCCATGAATGGTTCTCCTCGGTTATTTGAACAGGGATCTGTCATTCTGCTATATTTGGCGCTTGTTCTGGTTGGTCTCTTTCTGGTTGCTCCCGTGATCTGGACTCTCTTCATCTGTCACTGCTTGGTCTTTCTGCGCCTTCCTTCAGCCTGGTTCTGGCTCTCTATGGCTTTTTGGTGGTTTCGCTTTATTTGTCATCTGGCTTTCTCTGTGGATTTCTTGGTTGGCTTCCAGTGATTCTCGTTTTTCTTCCGGTTTCTGTGGATGCTAGTGCTTTCTCAGGTGTCCTCTTCCGATCTGCTCTTTGATTTTGGGAATTGTTTCGCTCATTGGGGAGTTGAACAATCTTCCCATTTCTCAGAGTACGATTTGAGAGATGAGGTTGATCCGCCATTGGGGGTTGGTCAACCCTTGTCTCTCTTGGTCTTCTATCATCGTTACTTCCTCTTATCTCCATTGATGGTTTTACTGTCGTTCTGGTTTAACCATGTTCCGAATTCATGTGTCAAAACTTGGGTTGGTTTTACTTTTGAGTTGGGCTCTTTTACTCTATCTCTGCCTTTTGGGCTGTAATCGTTTTTGGTACCTTTATTTAAATAGAAGAAAATGTTCAAAAAAAAAACAAAAATGTAAATACAAATAAAATAGTTACCTAATATTTGGCTTGCTATGTTACATACCTGCAAATGAATAAAAACCTCAAAACAAAATAATAAACATGATAATGTGAAATGATATAGTTACCTATCGTTTGGCTTGGTATGTTATATACCTACAAAATGATCAAAAACATATAATAAAATTAAGCAGCATGTTAATAGCAAGTGAAAAAGATATTTTATTGTTTGGCATTGTAGGTTTCATACCTACAAAATCAGCAAAACAACAGAAACAAAATTAGAACAACAAAAATAATAAAAACAAAAGAATGGTTCGACATGTGGGTGATATGAGGCTGGAAGAGGCTGTATTTATAGGATCATCATATTTAGGGTTGCACAAAGTTTTCGAAAGCTTCTATTAGAAGATTAGTATATTATTTGGGATATTTTTTTACTTCAAATTTGACAATTAATGTCCACATTTATTAGTTGCTATATTTTAGTCTCGAATTTAGTTTGAATTTGAAAAGTAAGAAAATAACTTATGGAAAAAAATATAAACTATAATCTAAAATTATGGGAAGAAGTTAAGATTACATTTCGTAAGTTTAGGAAACGACATTTAATTTTCAAAATAAGATAAATTCTCGAATTTTTGTTTTTTTAATCCAAAAATTTCCTAAACGAACTTTGATTTATTTTTAATGCCAAAAAGGCTCTCGACCGATCAAAAGCTTTCATTTAAGCCATGTCATCAATGACATCATCATTATGGTTGACCAAGATTCATCCACATCATCACTGACTCATCATTTTTTCTCATCGCACTTCGCAAATAATATATAGTAGATAGCCATAATAAATTCGTTGTTTTGACTTTTTTTTAGTGATTCGTCTTTTAAACTTATGACCGTTAGACATAGGGCTTGAATGGTATGTCAGCTAAATCGCAGAATAGCTGAATAACTGAATCAAGAAATAGCGGAATCACTGAACGGAATAAATCTAAACTGGATGGAGTTGTAAAACAACTGAATAACAAAAAGCTATTATTTAGTAGATGAATGAAGTTTTGCTTTTTCTAGTTATAAAATCAAAACGTGCGGGATAAATTTAAAAATCACTTGTTAATTTTCACGTTTTATCATCCCGTGCGTTTGATTATGAATGGTATGTATTCGGCGGAATCACGTTTTCAAAACGTGAAAACGTGAAAAAGCTACATACCATTCACAACCATAATAATTCTAATTTTAGATGAATTTTGATGAAGATTTAAGCATTTAGTGAGAATAGAAAAAAAAAGCTTTGATGAAAAACGAAAGAAAGATCCCTACAAATAAATGATAAAATCATTACTTGAACGGTGAAAAGAACTTCAAAAATCGCCTAAAAATCACATAAAAATCTTGTTACCGCTCAAAAATCATTGTTTGAGCAGTCTTAACGAAAAAACACATTCATTTTTTAGCAGTCTTAAGGAAAAAAAAAAACAAATTCTCCCAATCAACTCCTTTGAAGAATCTTGCTCCTTGATTTCCACAAAGCAGATCCCTACGGCTAGGATCTTTCTCCAACAATCTTTTAATCAGATCCCACAGCGACGTCGTTTCATATCTCATAAGGAAATTTGAAGAAAAAGTCAAAATGAAAAAATAAAGAATAAAATATCCCACGCAGACCAAACTAAACAAATCAGCACGTGAAAAAGAATGGTCGGTCCAAGATGCCCAGAACTTTCCTCCTCCGCTCCATCAAACCAACCTTTTTATTGTTGTGTATAAAAACCATTAGCAATCGCAAGTTCACAAGACCCAACTTTCACTCTTCCAATTGCTTAATCCACTAAACGCACAAAAATTACTAAAAAGGTAAACTCCTCCGCAGACTTCCTTACTCTCTGCATCTGTAGTTTTGTGTGTGGGCATTGTTCTGTTCTTTTAGCCATTGATTTATCAGATCTGAGATTTTTCGTTGCTCTAATGAAAATTGTAGTTGATTGATCGGAGGAGATATGGCGACGCAGGGGAACTCCACGGGCACTCTTTTCTCTCCTTTCAAGATGGGAAGATTCGATCTCTCTCATCGGTGAGTTGTTTTAGCTGATGTGATGATTTTAATTACTATCTAAAGTTCTAAACCAAACCCAGATCCACGTTACTACAATTTCAAATGTTTACTTGAGTTCATTAACTTTAACCCAATTCCATATTAGTAATTTTGATTAAAAAAATGAGCTTATAATTGTAAAAGGGACATGTTTTAATATTTATACAAGTTACAGCTGATCATAATATAAAGTTTTAGGAGTTGGTAGGTTCATTCTTGTGTATAATATTGGCTAAACTATCATAATCTTTTTAATTTATTTTTCAAATATATTAAACCATATATTAGTTAAAAAAAATTTAATAATGCGCTAGGTAGAAATATTAAGTTAAATTAACTTATAATTCTGGTTATATTAAACCAAATATTAGTTATATTAAACCAAATAATGTTTTTTTTAAAATATACTAAGCCAGATAACTTATAATTCTGGTTATATTAAACTTAATACTAGTTCAATTGGAAAGATTAACTTTTTTTTTTGTCAACAAAATTGGAAAGATTAACTATATTAAACAAAATATTAGTTATATTAAACCAAATACTATAATTCTGGCTAAACTCTTAGAGAAATCACTACACTATATAAACAAGTAATTAGTTCAAATTAAATTACAATTTAAATATTTAACTAGAAGCCATTTAAAATCACAAATGTAAATAAAATATTTAATAACTTTTAAAGGGTATATAATATAATAATAATAATAATTGAAAAATGTATAAATGAAAAAATGATATATTTTGTAGCTGTTTTTAATATTGAGTAATACTTGGGTTCACCCCTAGAGGTGAACCCTTTTGTTCACCTCCACATTTTCTAACCAATCAAAAAATTCCACATAATCTAATATTAAAATAATTAAAATTTTAAAAATGTTTTAAGAATAAAAAAATTAAAAAAACGAAAATAAAAGAAAAGAAAATATATATTATTTCGGACAAAACTTAAAAATAATTTTTTTTATAAAAAATACTAAAACCTAAATCTTAATCTCTAAACCCTAAATTCTAAACCCTAAACGATAATTTGAACCTAAAATATTAAAATTAAAACTAAATCTTAATCCCTAAACCCAATATGTAAATCTTAAAAAATAAAAACCTAAGCCCTAATCCCTAAACCCTAAACCCTAATTCAAAGAGCTTAAACCCTAATCCATAAACCCTAAACCCAAAGAGCTTAAACCCTATACCATAAACCCTAATCCCTAAACCCAACATGTAAATTTTAAAAAATAAAAAACTAAACTCTAATCCCTAAACCCTAAACCCTAATCCAAAGAGCTTAAACCCTAAATCCCAAGAGCTTAAACCCTATACCATAAACCCTAATCCCTAAACCTTAAACTTCAAAGGTTTACATTCAAAGGGTCCTTAAAATATTTGAATGTCTTAAATTCCTTAATTTTAATTTTATAATTTTATTTAAAAATAATATTACATGGCATATTTTTATTGGTTAAAAAAGAGGAGGTGAACAAATGGGTTCACCTCTAGGGGTGAACCTAAGTATTTTCCTTTAATATTTTAGACATTCTATCCAGCTACTGATTATTTGCGTTTCCAGAGTGGTTCTTGCACCGATGACACGATGCAGGGCTTTAAACGGTGTTCCCAATGCAGCATTGGCAAAATATTACGCTCAACGTACCACTCCTGGCGGTTTTCTCATCACCGAAGGCACCATGATTTCTGCCGGATCCGCAGGGTAATATCCTAACTGTTCATTTTCAAGCACCAATGCTTTTTTTCTATCTATCACCAACGATGAGTTCTCTTATATTTAGTTAGAAGTAACTACTAATATGAAGTCAATTTGACTTTTTAAAGATGTTATGATAGGTTCTTTATTTTAATATTTTGAAAACAATCAGATTTATATTCTCCAACCCATAATAGTCTTTGTAATAAAAGATCTTTATAAGCCAATATCATATTTATTATAACTAAAATGTAAATCAAATTAGTGTTATTATTATTGGTGTAGGCTACTTATTTGACTGCAGGGAATCTAATTAGTTTGAAAACTTTCAGGTTTCCACATGTACCAGGAATCTATTCGGAGGAACAAGTAGAGGTATGGAAGCAAGTTGTGGAAGCAGTTCACTCCAAAGGAGGTTTCATCTTCTGTCAATTATGGCATGTTGGACGTGCATCTCATCCATGTATGTCTCCTTATTTACTAAATCTCTTTCTGAAAATCATTTGGAAAAATATTTAAAATCTTGAGTTGGATTAAAACAGTGTATCAACCTAATGGAGGATCGCCAATATCATCAACGGACAAGCCCATCTCGGAAAGATGGCGAGTTCTGTTACCTGATGGATCCCACGGAAAATATCCAAAGCCCCGGCCGCTAGAAACTTCGGAGATACCTCGAATTGTGGAAGATTATTGCAACTCAGCTTTGAACGCAATCCGAGCTGGTTTTGATGGGATTGAGATCCATGGGGCGCATGGTTACCTCATTGATCAGTTTATGAAGAATGGGATCAATGACCGTACTGATCAATATGGAGGCTCCATTGAAAACCGTTGCAGATTCTTACTTCAGGTACTGATATGTGATTGTTTCAAATGTCAATTTTCTTTCACTATATATATATGTATACTCTTTCATAACAAAATTTTACGTTTTTTTAATTTAAAATATAGATATTGCTTCACCAAAAGGAACGTTTACGTTTAGAGTAAACAAATTTTCTCTTATATAAAATCTTCAAAATTGTGGTTCTGTTAGGACTAAGATTTTTTCATATATATATATTAGCTGTGGCATTGAACAAAAAAAATGGAATGGTTGCAGGTAGTGAAAGGTGTAGTTTCAGCCATAGGAGCTAGTAAAGTTGGTGTGAGGATATCTCCAGCAATAGACCACCTCGATGCAACTGATTCTGACCCATTATCCCTCGGGCTAGCCGTGGTGGATTTACTCAATAAGTTACAAGATGATACTAGCTCAAAGCTCGCTTATCTTCATGTAACACAGCCTCGGTACCACGCCTACGGGCAAACCGAATCTGGAAGGCAAGGCAGCGATGAAGAAGAAGCTAAGTTAATGAAGAGCTTGCGTATAGCTTACAATGGAACATTTATGTCTAGTGGTGGTTTCAACAAGGAACTTGGTATGCAAGCCGTACAACAAGGAGATGCTGATTTGGTTTCCTTTGGCAGGCTGTTCATTGCAAACCCTGATTTGGTTTCCCGGTTTAAGGTTGATGCGAAGTTGAATAAATATGATCGGAAGACGTTTTACACTCAAGATCCAGTTGTTGGCTACACAGATTATTCTTTCTTGGCTCCAATTTCCCGCCTCTGAGTTTGAGAAACGAGAAGATTTATAGATATCTTCATCAGTTCATTGGTGTTAATGTTATTTATTGTTGTGAAAAAAACCCAACATATTACACGCTATTCAATTAATAAAAAGTCATATACTATATCCGATTGCTTTATTCCTTCCTAAAATATTCAATGCATCACTCAAAAAGTAAAAGTTGTTGGTAGACAAAATGCCGAATATACTTAAGCGAAAAAACCCGTTCTTTTCTTACCGATGGAATACATTAATAGGAACAATTGCACAAATGCCACTTTCTCAGAAATCAGTAGCCAACATGCCATTTCATAATTAACATGCCCACTCGATTTTAATGATATGACGAAATTACTTTTGAATTTTTTTAAATAAAAAACTTACCATCCATGTGGTACAACTGCCCCCAGATGTACCAGTTGTACCAGTACAAATGTGCCTCAAATGTACCAGTTGTACCAGTACAACTGCCCCTCAGATGTACTAATTGTACCAGTTGCCCCCCAGACGTACCAGTTATACCAGTTGTACTAGATGGACTGGTACAACTGACATAATAATCTTCCAGTTATACCAGTTGTACCGCAATAGGAGGATGCAAACCCTGGACCCGACGCGCGCTCAGGGACGCGCGCGACCACCTGAACTACCGTGTATTTTACAAATCTATACCAATTCAATGCTTTTTAACCCTGACAAATCATTATTAAAATTCATTAATGGTAAAATTGTAATTTTACTAGAAGGTGGCATTTTTGCCATTATTTTTTGAAAAAGTGGCATTTGTGACTCTTACTCACATTAATACCAATAGAAAAACCGAGATCATTATACTCTCTCTCTCTCTCTAGATAAACTCTCTACCTTCTCTCAAGTTCACAGATCCGCGAATATCTGTTTTCGACCGCCATGTCGACTTTTGCTCCACTGACAGTTCGAGTTACTTTTGGTAATTTCGATGCGGCTCTCTTGCCGCTTTTTGTTTCGATTTTGGTTAATTTTTTCTTCAACATGTCCCCCTCTGTTTTTACTCTTTCTTAGTGATGGGGATCTTTTTAACTTTCTTGGAATCTATGTCCGTTTCCGATACATTCCTCTGCTCTTCTCTGCAGCAACCATTGTCAAGCTCTTTCCTTCTCCACGTGAATCGTTGAGCACTTAGAGTCGGTTGGTTCGAAGCCCGATCGAATTGAAAGGATTTGACAGTTCCTACATCGCCTGTGTGAGAATCCGATATGGATTCTGCAGATACAAAATGCCTATTTCGGTGATCAAAATGAAAACTACGAAAGGTAGATATCTAGATGTGGTGGTTTTCATGGTGGATTTATGGAGTTTGGTCGGTAGGATGAACAGGATGCCGAGGCGAAGCACTGAAACCGGATTTTCCATGGCGATGGATTGCATGCTCAAACATCCTCGAAGGTTATGCGTGGCAGCTTCGGGATTATCCAACAAAAACAATTTTTTCTAATGGGTCATCTTGGGCCTTATGCTTTGTACTTCATTTGATCATGCACAATTGTACTCTCGAACATGCCCATTGGGCATATTTTGTTATAGCCGGAAAAAAACACGAGAGCATTAGAACCATTAAGACCAAAACCGGAAATATTAAAAAAACCTGAAAACAACAGCTAACAAAAATTCAAAAGCCTATGGATAAAGACTAATCTTTGGAAACATAGCATACATACAACCAGCACCCTAACAAAAACATGGTTCGGGAACGTTATCGCAAAGATATAGATGAAGGAATTGATAGTGGTGACATTAGCACTGATAAAGGACTTAATCAAGATATCTCCCTTCAAAGGCCTGCAAATACTCGGTGTGGTTCTCATTACAAAACATTATTGTGTTTGGTTGGGTTGTTTTCTCCTATAGTTGAAGTTCTTGAGTATATCGAAGAAGAAGACATAGAGGACTCAAAAAGGCGTCAAACATATGGTCTTCTCAAGTATCTTCACACGTTTGACTGTGTCTTCTACATGCATTTGATGTTAGATATTTTGGGATTAAGTGAAAGTTTGTCCATGGCTTTGCAAAAGAAAGATCAAGACATTTTGAATACTATGTCATTAGTAGACTTTACTAAGCGGAAATTGCAAAAGCTGAGAGATGATGGATGGGATTCACTTATGATCAAAGTTTCTACTTTTTGTGAGAAACATGATGCTCGGATGCTTAATATGGAAGAAAACTTCATTGATTCACGGAGACCAAAGAAAAAGACCAGCATAACCAATCTACATCACTATAAGGTCAATTGCTTTACTGCAGTTCTGGATTTGCTGCTTCAAGAGTTTAACGACCGCTTCACTGAGTTAAACACCGAACTGCTTATTTGTATGGCTTCTTTAAGTCCCGTTGATGGTTTTCGTGGATTTGACAAGTCAAAATTGGTGAGATTAGCTAAGTTATATCCAAATGACTTCAGCTTTATGGAATGTTTATCTCTCGAGCAGCAACTTGGAATATACATTGATAATGTACAACACGATCAACGATTTGAATCTCTGAAGAATCTTGAAGATCTTGCTCGTATGATGGTAGAAACACAAAAGCATCTTGCACATCCTTTGGTTTATAGACTTCTGAGATTAGTTTTGACTTTACTGGTTGCTACTGCAAGTGTTGAGAGGTGTTTTTCTGCGATGAAGCTAGTGAAGACAGCCTTATGCAACCGAATATGGGAGATCATTTTCTAAGTGATTATCTTATTTGTTTTATTGAAAAAGAGTTACTCTAAAATGTCAAAAATGAAGCAGTGATGAAACGATTTCAAGCGATAAGCGAACGTCGAGTGCATTTGTAATGTTATATTATTTTTTAATATTTTAAAAATATTTCGTATTTTAATATTTGTGTATCCGGTAAAAAATATTTCTGGATTCGCCCCTGATTATACTAAATGATGCAAATGAGATCTACCACATTGTTCCTCTATTTACTTCACCAAAAAAATCGAAAATTATATTATATTTATTTCATCATGAACTCATATTATATAATTATGGGATAATGCAAAGATCACATTTTTATGGATAAAAATAAATTAAAATATCAATATTTTAATTTGAATTTGATGTATTTATAAATAAGAATTTCAAGAAACTGGATATGTAAGAGTTTTCCCTAAACAAAGTCCAGTTTTCCTAAAACAAATTATTTGGTTAAATTTTGTTTATATATATATATATATACATTAAAAATTATTTAATAATTCAAAAAACATAAAAGGAAACATTCTTTTAATTCTTTATTTTTTGCTATAAAATGTAACTAATATTTATTTTTCCACAACTTCCGGTTTCTTCATGTGATTAGTTAATTACCTTCTCAGATTCAAGATTCAAAAACATAGCGATCTTATAACCTAACATATCTAAGTTTCGACAGTATGATAGGTCGAGTTTTAATCCCTATACTAACTGCAAGTGCACAGTAATGTCAATGTAGTATATAGGGTATCGAATCCACAAAGACTCTGGTCTCGATAGATCAGAACCGTAGAGATTAATACTAAGAAATAAGCAAGTGGTGAATGAAATAAAAGCAAGGAAATAAAGTAAATTAGTAGCAGGAATTTGTTGTGAAAGCAATAAACTAAAAGCGCTAAGTCTAGGGAATTCTCAGGAAATCAGACAAGCAGACAAGTTAATCAGTCAGGATCAAATTAAACTCAGTTCTAGAAATCAAATCACGGAAATAGAATTAACCAAATCTCTTTGCGAAAATCCTCTAAGTCTAAGTGCAGTAACCCAAATCTCTTTGCAATTACTAACAGATTAAACCAGCATTAATTTCAAGTTCGATATGTTCACAATTAAACTAAACCAAACCTCTTTGCGAATAATTTAATTGCTCAACCTAAATAGTTCAGATTCTAAACCACACTCTCGTGTCGTATTTAGCAACCTAAGATCTAGATTCTAATTGATCAGGTTAGAACTAGCATTAAGCACAATTTAGTTTGAAGAACATTCTAATCATGTGAATCCTTAACTGAATTAAACAAGTCTAGCAAGTCATGAATTCCCTATGAGAAACCCTAAACCTAACAATGAATCTACTCAGACATGATTAATGGAACATAAATCATAGAAATAATAGATTGCATATAAGAAATTAAATAAATAAAGGGGTTCGAAATCTTCTCCCAAAATAGATGAAGTACAGGATTAGATCAGCCCCAAAAGCTCTAAAAATCTCTTAGCTCTAAGTATCAAAGCGTATGTAAAATAAAAGCCAAAACTCTATATTTATAGGCATAATCTCGGCTGGGGCTTCTTCGTAAATACTGGAAACTTCTGGGTCAAAGTGCAAAGTCTTGATAACTTCATTAAACCGCCGCGTTCGGCCCATCTCGCTAGTGCAACGATCGACACTAAAGGTGTGTCGATCGATGCATGATCATCAAATCGGAAAGTGAGTCTAAACTCTCGGCCAAAACACTCCAAAAGTCCCAAAATGCTCCAAATATCTTCAATTAGCTCCAAACCTGATTAAACCTGTAAAAGACTCTAAAATAACACAAAAGACACTGAAAACACATCTATATCATGACATAAAATCGGTAAAAACCATGATATATCAACTCCCCCCACACTTAGCCTTTGCTTGCCCTCAAGCAAAACAGAGAACTAAAATGTAGTGAAGAGGTTTGAAAACTCTTCAGAAACTCTTTTCATCCTAGAAGCAGTAACACTCAGATTCCCCTTAGTAATCCACATGAAAGAATCAACCTGCAGACATCAAGACCAACATATACTTCCCCCACACTTAGCAACTGTCCTAAGTAAACTCCACAATCACATTCAAGCATTCAAATTCTCCCTACTGACTTCTGCAAGTATTTAAGTGCGGTCTCACCTAAGGAGTATCGATCAAAGGCACATGGATTCTTACCTTATCAGCTCTAGACCACCATACTATCTTTCTCTAGTCTCTTTCTTCTCTTTTCCCTTCCTTAGCATTCTGATTTTTCCCCATTGGGTATCATTTTTTTTTTATCAGTGCTCTTCCCGTTAAGGGGTGTACTTTGGACACATTCCATGAATGCATAGGATATGAGAGTTTTAGCTACCATTCCCATGACCACTTCGGAGTTACTAACTCATCCTCAGTTTATTATCTTTTTTTTTTTATGGAATGGGAGAAGGGAACTAGATAGGACAGGTTTAGAGGCTGTGTCAGAACTAACAAGGGAATCCGACACAAAGTATACCAAGCCCTTAGGTGAGAAAATCTAAGTCAGTATTAGGGTGAAGTCAGTAAAAGATCCTCTGATACCTGAAGTGATGTGGGTGTCCTCAGTAGGTTGATCCATGTCTGGGTTTTCTAATAGTCAGAGATAATCTGCAGCTTCATCCCAATGGTTACTTAAGTTCCTGCAAGTGCTACTAATCTTCTCAAAAAATCATTGTTTCTTACTTAAACAAATTTTGACTCAATAAAACAAAAATTTTGAAAATTTTTAACTGACTCTAAGAAAACAAAAGAAAGAAGTTAGTAGAACCTCCCCCACACTTAAGACACACTGTCCCCAGTAGTGTCAAGCGAAGGGTTGGCAAAAGAAAAATAAATTTTTTTTTAAGGATGGTTAAGTTCTCTCGGGTTTTACCTCTGTCGCACTCATGCATCGATCGTTGCACTAGGTGCATCGACCGTTGCTAGGCAATTTTTCGTGTATGATCGATCGTTGCTCAGGACCGCAACGATCGCTGCAATGCGATTTCTTTCGTGTTGTGACGATCGACACAATGGTGTGTCGATCGACGCACTGCGATTTTATCCGAGACCTGCAAACAAAAACTCACCAAAACCAAAAACAAACGTAAAATCCTATAAAAACACTAAAATCAAAATGCAAAAACGAAAACAGTGGGTTGCCTCCCACTCAGCGCTTGTTTAAGGTTATTAGCTTGACGCTTCAGCAGATTTATGTTGAGGGTGCATCATCCAGAGGCAGAATGTGCCCTCCTGGAATCTCGGCCTTAGCCGAATAATGTTTCACCCTCTGTCCATTCACAGTGAATTCATAACCGTCCTTACAAGTTAGAATGACAGCTCCATATGGACGCACCTCTTTGATTGTGAAAGGGCCGGACCACCTTGATTTCAGCTTACCTGGAAACAAATGCAAACGAGAGTTATACAAAAGTACCTGATCATTGGGTTCAAACTGTCTGGAGACAATCTTCTTGTCATGATATGACTTAGTCCTCTCCTTATACAGCTTTGAGTTCTCATAAGCAAAATGTCTGATCTCATCCAACTCATTAAGATGTACCAATCTCCTCTCTGCAGCAGACTTAAGATCAAAGTTCATCTGTTTCACAGCCCATGCTGCTTTGTTCTCAAGTTCCACTTGTAGATGGCATGCTTTTCCATATAGCAGATGGAATGGAGTGGTCCCAAGTGGTGTCTTGAATGCTGTCCTGTAGGCCCATAATGCATCATCCAACTTTGCTGCCCAATCTTTCCTTGTCTTTCCAACTGTCTTCTCAAGGATCTCCTTAACCTGCCTGTTAGAAACCTCAATTTGTCCACTAGTCTGAGGGTGATAGGGAGTAGCGACTCTATGATGAACTCCATGCTTCTTTAGCAGCTTTTCGAAGACCTTATTGATAAAATGAGATCCTCCATCACTAATCACTATACGAGGCACTCCAAATCTGGGGAATATGATGGTCTTAAACAGCTTAATGACCACTGAAGAATCATTGGTTGGACTAGCTATTGATTCAACCCACTTAGACACATAGTCTACAGCAACCAAGATGAACTTATTCCCATAGGATGAGGGAAAAGGACCCATGAAATCTATACCCCAACAATCAAAAACCTCAACTTCCAGAATGAAATTCTGAGGCATTTCATGCTTCTTGCTGATTTTCCCTCTCCTCTGACAGGCATCACACTGAGTGATGAAAGAATGAGTGTTTTTAAACATTGTGGGCCACCAGAAGCCTGCTTGCAGAACCTTAGACACAGTCTTGAATGTAGCAAAATGTCCAGCATAATCTGATCCATGACAGTGGAAGAGGATATCAGGGACTTCAGATTCAGCAATGCATCTCCTGTAAAGACCATCTGAACAGTGCTTATAAGATAGGGCTCATCCCAGTAGTATCTTCTAAGCTCCCTAAAGAACCTTTTCTTTTCATAACCCTTTAAATTATCTGGTTCAGTCTCAGCAGCAAGGTAATTAGCTATATCTGCATACCAGGGTCGATCAGAGGTTGCTACAGCAGCAATTTCGAAGTCATAATTCCCAATTCTGACTCTGAAAGACTCTCGGTTCGTATTAGGTATGCATCGACCGTTGCTTGAGCGTGTATCGATCGTTGCTTCCTCGATAATTGTATCGACCGTTGCCAATGTGGCATCGATCGATACAATGCAATTGTCCCGACAGTTCTGCAACTCACTGCTCAAATCCGTCTGAAAAACTGTACTGATCATGTTGACATTTTCCTCAGGCAAATAATCATTTATAGGCACGTCTTCTTCAACCAGCAACCTTGAAAGATGATCAGCAACTCCATTCTCCACTCCCTTCTTGTCCCTTACCTCAATATCAAACTCCTGAAGAAACATAATCCATCTCAACAGTCTAGGCTTAGCATCCTTTTTCTGTATCAGATACTTCAGGGCTGAATGATCAGTGTGAACAATCACCTTGGAGCCAACAAGATAGGGGCGGAACTTCTCGAATGCAAAGACAACAGCTAATAGCTCCTTCTCCATGGTTGCATAGTTTCTTTGTGCGTCATCTAGTGTCCTACTAGCATAATAGATAGCATGAAGCTTTCTGTCCTTCTTCTGTCCCAGGACAGCTCCTACAGCAAAATCACTTGCATCACACATAACCTCAAAAGGTAGATCCCAATCTGGAGGCTGAACTATTGGAGCGCTCACCAATGCCTGCTTGATCTGTTCAAATGCAGTTTGACAGTCTGCAGTGAACTCAAATTTGGTATCCTTACATAGCAAAGCAGTTAGTGGCCTAGCAATCTTACTGAAGTCTTTGATGAACCGTCTATAGAAGCCAGCATGTCCAAGAAAGCTTCTTATAGACTTAACAGAATCAAGCGCCTGAAGGTTGGTCATTACCTCAATCTTAGCGCGGTCCACTTCGATCCCTGCTTCAGACACTTTATGTCCAAGAACAATACCATCTCTGACCATGAAATGGCATTTTTCCCAGTTAAGGACCAAGTGATTTTCCTCACATCTAGTCAGTACCTTGCACAGATTATCTAAACATTCATTATAAGATGATCCATAGACTGAGAAATCATCCATGAATACTTCCATAAAATCCTCAATCATATCTGTGAATATGGACATCATGCATCTCAGGAAAGTGGCAGGAGCATCACAGAGTCCAAACGGCATCCTACGGTAAGCAAATGTGCCATATGGACAAGTAAAGGTGGTCTTTCCCTGATCTTCTGGGTGGATAGGAATCTGAAAGAAACCTGAGTATCGAGGAAGCAGTAATAAGGATGATTGGCTAACCACTCCAGCATCTGATCAATAAAAGGCAGGGGAAAATGATCCTTCCTAGTTGCAGCATTCAGCTTCCTGTAATCTATGCACATCATGTGTCCTGTCACAGTCCTAGTAGGGATCAACTCGTTCTTCTCCTTCTTCACAACAGTAACTCCGCCCTTCTTAGGTACTACATGGACTGGACTCACCCAATCACTGTCAGAGATAAGATAGATAATCCCAGAATCAAGGAGTTTCATAATCTCCTTCTTAACCACTTCCTGCAGATTATAATTAAGCCTTCTCTGATGCTCAACAGACGTCTTAGACTCATCCTCAAGATGTATCCGATGCATGCACAGCTCCGGTGAGATACCTGAAATGTCATCAAGAGAATAGCCAAGAGCTTTGTGATGCTTGCGCAGCTTTCTTAGCAGTAAGGTGAGCTCTGCGTTGTTCAAACTAGCATTAACAATCACTGGATAAGTTGAATTAGGTCCAAGAAATGCGTACCTTAGCCCGGATGGAAGTTGTTTCAGCTCTATTTTCGGAGATTTTTCCTCGGCCCAGTCTCTGTCGACTTGCAACGACCGATGCTTAGGTAGTGTCGATCGTTGCATCGTCGCGTCAGACACTTACACCTGCATTGCTACTTCAACAGAATCCATCAGTCTTGTATAGCACATTGCTGGCTCGTCCTGCAGGTACTCTAGTTCCAATATAGAGCTCAGTAAAGCCCTTTCTAGTGGGTCTTCAGCATGTGATTGGTAAAAGTACTCTGCAGCCAGATCACCTAATGTGTCCACATAAAAGGTATGTCCGTCGATGGTTGGTCTCTTTACCAGCTTGTCCATATCAAAACTCATCTTCATATCACTCACATTCAGAACTATTTTACCTCCTTGACAGTCAATCATCACACCAGCTGTGGCTAAGAAAGGCCTGCCTAGAATTAGTGGATCTTTCGGCTCTTGTCCATACTGTAGAGCCACAAAGTCAGTTGGGATCACGCATTTGCCAATCATTATAGGTACATCCTCCAATACTCCTTCGGGAATCCTGATTGTCCTATCTGCCAGAACCAGAGACATCCTAGTGGGTATAAAGTCAGTCATCCCCAGCCTCCTAGCAACTGAGAGGGGCATAAGATTCACACTAGAACCAAGATCACATAGAGACCTTTCGAATCTCTCTCTATAGATAGCACAATCCAACACGAAGCTTCCTGGATCCTTTAACTTTTCGGGAATCCTACCCTGAACTACTGCACTGCACACCTCATTGAGCATCATTACACTCTCCTCATCAGACCACTTTCCAGCAATCATATCCTTAAGGCATCTCTTTATCACAGGGGAGGTTTCCATGGAGTCCATCAAAGGCACTTCAATTTTCACCTTTTTAATGAACTCCTTCCACTTTGCATATTGCCTATCATTCTTAGCCTTTTTGGGATTCTTGGAATAAGGTACCTTAGGCTTGTACACTCTCTCGGTCGCCTGTTTCGGTTTCTCTGGTTTTGAACCCTCTGCAGTCGCCTTGCATCGATCGTCACTAGAGTTGTGTCGATCGTTGCTGGGTGATTTTGTTACGACAGTTTCTTCGTTATCGCTCTGCATCGACCGTTGCTGGGTTGCGTCGATCGATGCATTGCGAATGTCATGGATCTCATCATCCAACTCGTCAATTTCCACGAGCTCTTCCACACTCAGCTGCCTTTTCTGGCCAGGTAACAGCTCCTTACCACTTCTCAATGTCACTGCAT
Source organism: Orychophragmus violaceus (assembly GCA_030180135.1). NCBI lineage: Eukaryota > Viridiplantae > Streptophyta > Magnoliopsida > Brassicales > Brassicaceae > Orychophragmus > Orychophragmus violaceus. Next base: position 84,816,417 of record CM058238.1, on the reverse strand, counting down.
TGCATTGGTACTTGGGATTAGCATCAGTACGCCCTGGGAGATATCCATCTTCCCTCTGAGCGTATCCAGCAGTTCTTGCAACTCTAGCATCAAGCTCCTTCATGTGTGTGCTCAGATACTCAAACTTTCCATTCAGCTCTTTATAGACTGTCCCTATCTTCTCGTCGACGTCTGCAACATTCTTAGTCTGACTCTCCATCAGCTGTTTCATCATTGCTTCCATCCTACTCTCATGAGCTGTAGGTGCAGGAGGAGTCTGATAAGATGAAGATCCGTAGGTTCTCTGAGTACCTTGTCCAAAAGGCTTCTGAAAACCACTAGTCTGTCCAAAAGAGTTCTGATTGCCTGTGAAGGCACTCTTTTGTCCTCCATTGAAGAATCTGTTACCCTGCTGATTGCCAAATCTGTTACCTTGGAAACCAGATCCTCCAATGTAATTCACATTTTCTTCCTGAATGTCCTCCTCGGTCTGAATTACCTCAACATCTTGAGCAAAGTGGACAGCTTTCTTATTAGCCAGGAGATTGCAGATTGTGTCCATCCTAGATCTCAATTCATCCATCTCTGTATTCTCTACACTTCCACCAGATTTCTTCCTCCTCTCATCCATAGTCTTGCAACTGTTGCTGCTCACTAAGTTCTCAATCAACTGCTTAACTTGTGCAGGAGTCCTGGTGTTGAAGTTTGCATTACTGGAGTTATCCAGCGCAGACTGATATGGCAGATCTATGCCTCTGAAGAAGATACCAAGCAACTGGACTTCAGTGAATCCATGGTGTGGGCAGTCACGCTGGTACTTCCTAAATCTCATCCATGCAGCTTTTAAAGGCTCCACAGCTCCTTGGGAGAATGTGAGTATGTCCTGTCTGGACTGATCTGAACGCGCATCATCATAGAAATGACGTAAGAAATCACTCTTTAGGGCTGCCCAAGTATCAAACTGCCCAGGTTGCAGTTGCTTCAGCCATGCACCAGCGTCTCCAGCGAGACTGTGCGGAAAGAGTTTAAGGAACATATAATCCTGGCAAACTCCATCATATTTCATGCCAGTGACTATGTCCTCAAACGAATCAATGTGATCCATAGGCTGCTCTGTGGGGTGACCATGGAATGCATTCTGTCTCATCAGCGAGTAGTAGATAGTCTTGATCTCAAAATCATTCCTCTCAAAGCCAGGAATTACCGAAGCTGACCGGTTTGCATGAAACTCATCCGGTCTGTTGTAGTCAGCTAAGGTCCTCTCATGGACAACCAACTCTCTACCTTGGGCCTGTCTTTGACCCTGGTTCTGCTCTTGTTGCGGTGGCTCAGGGGGATCAGGGATGACATTCCCTTCAGCATCAACCCTTTGCCAAGCAGCATTGTATGGGTTGTTATCTTTGTCCCTCAGAGTACCTTGAGCATCTGGTACTAGAATCAGCTTCTGTACTACCATCCTTTCTCTTCTTTCTCTTCTGTTAGTCCTCTCTAGACGTCCAAGTTCTTCAAGATCGAGATTGATTGGGTTCGAGTTCGGATTACTTCGAGTTTCACGCTTCTGCATAAACTGTCTGTAATCGTCAAGCAACGATCGATGCTCTCAGTGCAACGATCGATTCAATCTCAAATCGCTTAGTGACGATCGACACAAGAGGTGCAACGATCGACGCAAGGCGAAATCGATACTGCGACAGAGAGAAAACAGAGAGAAAATCAGTAAAATAAAATATAAACGAAAACAAAAACAAAAGAAAAGAAAAATTCCTAGTAAAAACCCTAAGTTCGGTCCTATCGAAGACTCTAAGAGTCCCCGGCAACGGCGCCAAAAACTTGGTAGGTCGAGTTTTAATCCCTATACTAACTGCAAGTGCACAGTAATGTCAATGTAGTATATAGGGTATCGAATCCACAGAGACTCTGGTCTCGATAGATCAGAACCGTAGAGATTAATACTAAGAAATAAGCAAGTGGTGAATGAAATAAAAGCAAGGAAATAAAGTAAATCAGTAGCAGGAATTTGTTGTGAAAGCAATAAACTAAAAGCGCTAAGTCTAGGGAATTCTCAGGAAATCAGACAAGCAGACAAGTTAATCAGTCATGATCAAATTAAACTCAGTTCTAGAACTCAAATCACGGAAATAGAATTAACCAAATCTCTTTGCGAAAATCCTCTAAGTCTAAGTGCAGTAACCCAAATCTCTTTGCAATTACTAGCAGATTAAACCAGCATTAATTTCAAGTTCGATATGTTCACAATTAAACTAAACCAAATCTCTTTGCGAATAATTTAATTGCTCAACCTAAATAGTTCATATTCTAAACCACACTCTCGTGTCGTATTTAGCAACCTAAGATCTAGATTCTAATTGATCAGGTTAGAACTAGCATTAAGCACAATTTAGTTTGAAGAACATTCTAATCATGTGAATCCTTAACTGAATTAAACAAGTCTAGCAAGTCATGAAATCCCTATGAGAAACCCTAAACCTAACTATGAATCTACTCAGACATGATTAATGGAACAGAAATCATAGAAATAATAGATTGCATATAAGAATTTAAATAAATAAAGGGGTTCGAAATCTTCTCCCAAAATAGATGAAGTACAAGATTAGATCAGCCCCAAAAGCTCTAAAAATCTCTTAGCTCTAAGTATCAAAGCGTATGTAAAATAAAAGCCAAAACTCTATATTTATAGGCATAATCTCGGCTGAGGCTTCTTCGTAAATACTGGAAACTTCTGGGTCAAAGTGCAAAGTCTTGATAACTTCATTAAACCGCCGCGTTCGGCCCATCTCGCTAGTGCAACGATCGACACCAAAGGTGTGTCGATCGATGCATGATCATCAAATCGGACAGTGAGTCTAAACTCTCGGCCAAAACACTCCAAAAGTCCCAAAATGCTCTAAATATCTCCAATTAGCTCCAAACCTGATTAAACGTGTAAAAGACTCTAAAATAACACAAAAGACACTGAAAACACATCTATATCATGGTATAAAACCGGTAAAAACCATGATATATCACAGTACTATTCAGATGCTACCATAGAGGATGATATCAATTATTCTATTAAATTTTTGAACAATATAAAAATGCTCGGACTAACGAAACATTGTCTGGAGCTAAAAGTTGGTATGACAGTGATGTGTTTGCGTAATATTGATCTTAATCGGGGCTATGCAATGAAACAATGTTAATTATTACTCAGTTCAGACTTCATTGTATGGAAATAATGATTTTAACGGGGAATCAATCCGTTATTGGTCGATATATCCTTTTAAACATAATATATGTCATATCGTCAGATACAAAGTTTCTATTTAGGATGCGTCGACGACAATTTCCCATGGCTTTAGAATTTGTAATAACCATCAACAAAAGTCAAGGCCAAACACTTGAGAATATCGGTTTGTATCTTTCTAAACCTATTTTTTTCTCATGGAAAAAAAAAATATATATATATATATATATATATATATATATTGCTTTGTCTACAGTCAATTGAAGATCTGGATTAAATTTGTTTTTTTTACAGATGAAGATGGTAAGGTGATGAAAAAGACTATGAATGTTATTTACACGGAGATTTTTAGAAATGTTATTCAACATATCAGGATGAGTTTTTGTTTTTGTTTTGTAGCAATGATGTTTTACACGGAGGTTTTTAAACCCTCAAATTAGAACATACTAACACTTTAAACCTTGAAAAAATTAGCACTTACACTATGGATCATCAAACTTAAAAACTATCAGTTTTAACCTTCAAATTGGTATCCGTGTTTGGGCCGACAACTTCATTAATGGAATTTTTAACTCCGTTATAATATTGTTAAACGGGTGTTAACCTACTTTACATGGAATCAAAAGCAGGGACATGGAAGCGGAATCGTATGGAAACGTAGAATCGACTTTTCGAAATATATAGGAAACGGGTACATGTCGGAAGCGTGTATATATATTTAAAATATAATATAACTCATAGTTAAAACATATATGATTTAAAATTAAATATCAAAATATTGTATTCATTTTAGTTAACTAAATAAGACCAACTCAAAATATATTGTGAAAATAACTAAAAATTCCAAGTTTTCAAAGATAATATTGTCCAACTAATTAAATTAATCACTTCTAGTAATTCACAAATGACTTATAGTCTATCTAAACCAAATTCTTTGAAGTAAAAAGATAAAATTTATTATGCACAAATATCAAATTTACTACTAGTTTCAACGTTTTATATATGATTTTATTTCCTCTAGCCTTAAGATTTTTTTTTTATAAAATAAAAAATCATATAAAATATAATTCTATATTTTTTCTTTGTTTACGATTTCAAGATTTCAAAATGGAAACACAAGCTTTCAAAACGGAAGCGTAAGCTTCCAATGCATTTGAAGAGTTTTTTTTTGAAGCGTTTTGGAAGCGAGATTCCGAAAGCTTCCACAAACTTCCTATTCCGACTCCGATTCCGAAGCGGGAAGCGGTCATCCGGCGAAGCTTCCGTGCTACCTAAGTGTTAACTCTAACAAATACGTTTTTGATATTTTTTTAACTTAAATTCTTATAAGGGAATAATAGCTGTCAAAAAAAAAATAAGGGAATAATATTCATCCACTTTCCCCCAAATCAATTTCAAGATCCTAAAATTAGGGTTCATGATAGAAGAACGAATTAATGTCACAAATGCCACTAACTCAGAAATCAATAATCTCCATGCCACTCTATGATCAACATGCCCCTCGCTTTTTATGAATTGACGAAACTACCCTTGATTTTTTTTAAATGAAAACTCACAATCCATATTGTACAACTGCCCCCCAGATGTACCAGTTGTACCACTAGTACAACTGCCCCCTAGATGTACCAGTTGTATCAGTACATATGTACTGGTACAACTGTCATAATAATCCTCCAGTTGTACTAGATGTACCGCGCATAGGAGGATTCGAATCCTGGGTGCGACGCGCGTTCAGAAACGTGCGCGACCACTAAACTACCGTGTATTACTGAAACTTATACCGATTCACTGCTATTTAACCTTGACAAACCATCATTGGAGATTCATTAAGGGTAAAATTGTAATTTTACCAGAGAGTGGTATTACTGATTTTTTTCCAGGAGTTAGTGGCAACCATGCCACTTCATGATCAACATGCCACTCGATTTTAATGAAATGACAAAATTACCCTTGAATTTTTTTAAATGAAAAACTTACCACCCATGTGGTACAACTGCCCCCCAGATGTACCAGTTGTACAACTGCCCCTCAGATGTACTAGTTGTACCAGTTGTACTAGATGGACTGGTACAACTGACATAATAATCCTCCAGTTGTACCAGTTGTACCGCAATAGGAGGATTCGAACCCTGGACCCGACGCGCACTCAGGGACAAATCATTATTGAAATTCATTAAGGGTAAAATTGTAATTTTACCGATTATTGAAATTCATTAAGGGTAAAATTGTAATTTTACTAGAAGGTGGCATTTGTGCCACTATTTTTTTGAAAAAGTGGCATTTGTGACTCTTACTCACATTAATACCAATAGAAAAACCGAGAGCATTAGACTCTCTCTCTCTCTCTCTCTCTCTCTAGATAAACTCTCTACCTTCTCTCAAGTTCACAGATCCGCGAATATCTGTTTCCGACCGCTATGTCGACTTTTGCTCCACTGACAGTTCGGGTTACTTTTGGTAATTTTGATGCGGCTCTCTTGCCGCTTTTTGTTACGATTTTGGTTAATTTTTTCTTCAACATGCACTACAAAAAAAGTCCTCATTGATAGCAGACTGTTATAGCACGGTTTACTGAACTGCTATCGTAGATGAGTTTGAAATTTCTGTACTATATAATAGCATTAGATAAACGCTAAGATAGAGTTTCACTAAGCGGGAAACTAAAATTAGCTTTTCCGCCAAATACTTAGCGAAAATTTCTGGCTCGTGAATCGTTTTCCCTCTATCAATTTCATTTTCCCTCTTCCAGCTTTCATTTTTCCCTCTTTCTCTTGCAATCCTAACACAAAAGTTACTCCAAATTTTATTGTTCTCTCTCTTCCTCTTTTACAGAGAGACAAAAAAACCAATTCATTCTTCTCCTCTCTTTTCTCATCTCTCTCCAACCCTAAACGACCATATTCCTTCTTCATCCTCCAACATCGTCGTCTCCCCACGACTCCCCGTACCTAGACTGTTGTTTTCGGTCGATTTTCACCGTCGATTTATCAACTTCGCGGTTACTTTCAGGTCGATTTTCACTGTCGATTTTGTTGTTTCCTTATTTCTCTATCCCTATACCGCCATTTGTTACGGAAGAAGAATCGGATGTTAGTTTTCTCTAATCTTTTCTGGGTTTCATGATGCAGATCAATTTCATGTGTTTGGGTTGGTTTATTTTGTTTTGTACTGGTTCTAAAGATCATCGTTTAAAAATTTTCCCCTTTTATTGGTTTCGTTTCTGAGAGCAATTCGATTGATTTGGGGTTTTGAAGAGTTCCACTTGTGAAAACGAATAGGGTTTCTGGATTCTTAACAGTGTTTGATAATAATTAGAGTTTATATTTTTCTGTGTTGATGTTATTTTGAAGCTGGAAGAGGCGTTGTCAATCGATCCAAAGAAGCACAATGAGCTTTGGTGCGTTGGGAATGCTCATACTTCATATGCTTCTCAATACTTTCAACGCCTCTTCCTAGTAATTAAGGTATACATGTTGTAGAAGTTCCTCAATCTGTCCTAGTAATTGGAACTGCAAACGGTTCAGATCTATCTACTACTTAATTTTTTAGTGTAAAACAAAGTACAGATTGTGCAGTGAAGCAATGGTTATGAAGCTTTGGATTTTGGTTTCTAGACCAACACTGCTTCTCTCTATACAATGTTAATCACCAGGTTCATTTATCATTGGCTGTTGTTTTATCTGAGTTTTATTGACCAATTGTTGGTCTAACCATAAACATCATTTCTGTTTAATTGTAGCAAAACTGGTACCAGTTGGTTATGGGATCAAGAAGCGCACGATCATGCTCACAATAGTTGATGACCTTGTGTCCCCGGACAACCTCATTGAAGACTATCTTACCTGTGAGCGTAACAACGAGTACATCCATAGTGTTGACATCGTCGCATTCAACAAGATCTAGAGACGTTAAACCTCTCCCTACCAAAAGATACTTGATTTTCCTTCCAAGTTTTGTTCTTTTGTGTTGTTTGCTTTGAGATGTTTATTTTCTAAAGCTATGCATTGTATACATGTGTTTCCTTTTACAATAATATTTTCCTTGGCATTCTGTTTTTCAGGTCATCCCTGGATCTGTGAGAACGGTGTTACACCAAATAGAGCGCTTGATCCAGCTGCTATGTCTGTCTCAAGGAGTTCTCTGCAATGAATAAACTAAAGAAGATGATTTTGAAGGTGAGCGTGTTTGTGCATAAACCTTTATTATATGTACTCATCAATTCTCTTGAAATTGTTTATTTTGTTCTATGTTTTGTGGGTCATCAGATTATAGTTGAGAGCCTCTCAGAAGAAGAGATTGCTGGTTTATAAGAAATGTTTCAAGGAATGGATACTGATAACAGCGGGACAATCTCATTCGATGAACTCAAATCTGGGCTGAGGAAATATAGTGAGTTCACTGCCGCCTGACTTTCTTTATGGCGCCTTAATTTGTTCTTCGTGTTTTTATGCTAATGGGTTGCAGTGGTGTAAGTGGTATAAGTATCTCACTGCTCCTTTGCTTCCTTTTGCAGGCTGCTGATTCTCAGGTTGTCTCAGACTATGTTCGGTGCAGGATGGCATTGAAGAATGTCCTAAATTATGTGGTGGACATGGCTACTTGTGGTGCAGTGGGCTCCCTGAGCTGTTTTCTGTATATGTTCCTGCCTGCACATACGAAGGAGACAATATTGTGCTACAATTACAGGTATTTGTTATGTAAATGTATTAAGTGTGAATCATCTACTAGAATAACAGTGTCAGCTCGAATAGATTTCTTAGAATGTGGCTCTTAAGCTTATGGCTCTGGACTTTCGGTTGTAAGTTCGTGATTTTATATGTTCTCATAGAGGTGAACTGACAAAGCCTTTTGTTCATATTATGTGCTGAATAGTTGCTATCAAGTTTTTCACTATTAATACTTGTATCTCTTCTCTAATATGATTTTATCTGCTTCAGAAAACTCATACTTTGGTCCATTGTAAGTAAGACTTTTAGTGAATCTTATACCTTCTTAATGTATCAGTTTACTAATATGTGATATAGCCATATAGGTTACATGGAGCTAGTGTGACTAATCTTCTTTTCCATTTGCAGATAACTTGACAGAAGCTCTCATGTTCTTATCACATTATATGGGAGATGTCCATCAGGTTTGCAAAATCCAGATAAAATCATATTAGAAACCAAATGATGTACTGAGTTAGTTATGTGCAAGTGTGCAACTGAGGCCACTTTATTTACACTGCTAGCAGTAAGTAAGAACAAGATAATAAGGTTTTGGTAACGTATCTTACCTCTCGTTGGTTGGTAATGCTTTTGGTTTTAATATGGAAGGTATCGAGCTGTGGGATGAGTGAGGTGGATTATGCAACTTTGGTGGATTATGCAGTTTCCATGAGACTACCATACGAACATATTCTCAAATGCAGGCTTGCAAGGTGCAAGTAGTATGATCAAACTTTGGGATTTAGAGGAGGCAAAGAATATGTTTTGTAATGTTGTTTGCCTTGGTGTTAATTTTTAATGTTTGTGTAAGACATTTTTGAGTTATTAACGAAAGTTTTAAAATTTCAAATCTATTTTCTTTTGTATAAATTCAAAAAAAATATTATAAAATATAAAATATACCTAATTGTCAACTATTATAAAACATTATTATGACAAATAAAAAAAGCTATTACAAGTAGATTCAATAGCAAAGGAAAACATTGCTATCATAGGTGTCATATATCATAGCAAGAGAGAAAACGCTATTATATATGACCGGCCTATTATAGCTGGGGCAGACATAGCCATTTCAAAAACGCTATTATAGTGAACAATATTATAGCACATACAAAAAACGATATCATATATGGCCGACCTATTATAGCTGGGGCAGACATAGCATTTTCAAAAACGCTATCATATACATACGATGTCGTTTTTCGTGTGCTAAGAATAGAGATTTTTCTTGTAGTGATGTCCCCCTCTGTTTTTACTCTTTCTTAGTGATGGGGATTTTTTTAACTTTCTTGGACTCTATGTCCGTTTCCGATACATTCCTCTGCTCTTCTCTGCAGCAACCATTGTCAAGCTCTTTCCTTCTCCACGTGAATCATTGAGCACTTAGAGTCGGTTGGTTCGAAGCTCGATCGAATTGAAAGGATTTGACAGTTTACATCGCCTGTGTGAGAATCCGATCTGGATTCTGCAGATACAAAATGCCTATTTCGGTGATCAAAGTGAAAACTACAAAAGGTAGATATCTAGATGTGGTGGTTTTCATGGTGGATTTTATGGAGTTTGGTCGGTAGGATGAACAGGATGCCGAGGCGAAGCACTGAAACAGGATTTTCCGTGGCGATGGATTGCATGCTCAAACATCCTCGAAGGTTATGCGTGACAGCTTCGGGATTATCCTACAAAAACAATTTTTTCTAATGGGTCGTCTTGGGCCTTATGCTTTGTACTTCATTTGATCATGCACAATTGTACTCTCGAACATGCCCATTGGGCATATTTTGTTATAGCCGGAAAAAAACACGAGAGCATTAGAACCATTAAGACCAAAACCGGAAATATTAAAAAAACCCGAAAACAACAGCTAACAAAAATTCAAAAGCCTATGGATAAAGACTAATCTTTGGAAACATAGCATACATACAACCAGTTAGTTAGCACCCTAACAAAAATTAAAAATCCATAAAATAGAAATCAAACCGGAACAAGCAAAACACTGATGAAACAAAGATCACCATGAACTATGAACTAAGAGAGGAAATCACATAAGCGTCCAAGCCCAACTTTATTTATGCTAAACCACCATCACTTATTATATTGAAAAAAAATATATTATTAAGAGCCAAAAACAAGCCGTATGCAAACTAACCGAGGAAGCCTAAGGACCATAACTTTTATCATTAGACAACCAAAGACAAGAAGCGATATGAGCAGAATCTTCAATTCCTAGAGATTGGTTCGGAGAACCTTATTACAAGAAGTATAAGATAAAGAGATAATAGGCATGAACTATCTCATTGCAACCAAAACCGAAAAAGCGATCTCTCAGCGCACAATACCCACACCACCCGAGGCAAACGAAAACAACGCAGAACATAACAAACATTTCAAATAGCTAGAAGCAGAGCCACCATAACCCGAGCTGTGACTCAAGAAGAAGATTTGACAACTACAATCCTAAAGCTGAAGTTAACTATAATCAGCAAGCCAACGCAGATCAAACCCTAACAAAACCACACACTAAGATAGACCAAGGACCAAAATACTATATAAAGAAACTAAATCACCTAAACACTCCCCAAACCGAGACCAACAAGAACAAAGGACAATATAATTAATCCAACAGAGAACCAGTGAGACTAAAGCAATACACACGCCTGCCAAAGCCTCCAGACGATGCCGCAAGAGACACACCTCATGAGACACACCGCTACACTTCGAAGGCCTACAATTCAACAAAGCGACAAAGCAACCAACCACAGAGGTAGGGAAGAAACCACATTTCGTGCCACAATCACACCAGACAATACGTGTCGCAACCAAAATTTTTGGAGCAAACAAACTGGAGGAGAGGGGTCACCACAAAGCAAACAAACTGTAGGACCACTCCACGACTCCGGAGAGGAGCGCCGGCCACCTGAGAATCGTCGATGCGCCAGATCTGAAGAGTTGGCATTTGTTTATTTTTTTAAACCTCTTAATTCTAAAAATAATTATTTTTTGTAATGATAAAATCTATTTCATAAGATATTTTATTGAAACAACTTATAATTATATGTAAATTTATTTTTAGTTTATCAAATTATATGATTGATAAAAAATGGAAGTTTGTTTATCTAAAAATCTCCCTAAACTAATTCATTTAATAGATACTAGGTGGGGTGTCCGCACCCTATGCAGACAAAGCTGTATTTTGTTAGAGTAATTATTTTTCCAACTACCGATATATATTCTTCGTCTTCTCTATACATATTCATTCTCTTCTTATCTTACCACATATATATATATATATATATATATATATATATATATATATATATATATATATATATATATATATATATTAGTTAATTATTTTTCCAACTACCGATGTGTGACTTAGTTTTTATTAAAATTTCATTAAGGGTATGCTGTGTTGGATCGTTTAGTGTCTCCTGATTCAATTCTCAGATTGATTCATCCTACTAAACATGCAGATCTAGGTTCTCTTGAATAGAAACATAATAGATCTCACCTGTTACCTTGTTTTGCAGCGGAATGGGAGGTAAGGGTCAGAGATCAGCAGAACCACCAAGAGATGGATCCTCCAAAGGCTCACACACGCACACCGGGAAATTTGGCTGCTAGACCAGCTTAGAGAGGAGGCGCAGAGAGAGAGATGGGAGGCGCAGAGTGCTGGGAAAATTAGAGAGCTTTAGGTCAAGTTTTATTCATTAAAACTCCCTTTAGTTCTCATGGGCTTTTGGGCCCAATTCTCAGTTCTGATTAAATCCCATGGATTTAATCAGGCCCTTTATTCTCTCTAAGTACAGTAAATGCCTAGCACTTTTACCGTACTTCTGCTAAACCGTTCCTTCGTATTTTCCCGTTAGCTTAGGCGTGTGACCCATATGGGATCATATAATAAAGGCAATAAATCCAAGACTTATAGATCATGAGCGGACTCTAGCAAGCCATCATGACCCCCAGTATTATATGACTTATGTCTGATCATTGACATACTCTTACTTTCTAGAGACAGTACCGAGATTACTGGACACAATTCCAACAATCTCCCACTTGTACTGGAATCTCTGTATTCATAATCCTTTTGTCTCAATATCTCGATTAGTCATAAGGCAAGATTAGTGTCATCCTTATAAAGCCTAATCTTGTTCATCGGACTCTGATTTGATACTGACAATCCAAACGACTCGGGAAAGTCCGTTTGAGCATGGCCATGCATTTTCCAGTATTCAAATCTCCGATTGGCCTAGAGATATTCACTCCATTTATATTGGAGGGACAAATCCCGTCTTGTTCCATCACTGTAAACTACTCATTTCATAATACACCCAATCAAGGTCCTTATAACCATCGCTTAACGACATCATTAGACAATGATCAAAGCGTATTAGTTCATGTGCAGTCACATGCATGCGAACTCAGGTCTAAGGACTATACTCTATAGTCGTAGTAAGAATCTCTTATGACACAGATATAAATATCCTGAAGAGTTCTTATAATCGGGTCTTGTCCGGTCGTATGTACCCTACATACACCTATGTACTGACTTTGATGCCGTGCATCTATGACACACTGAGACTTTGTCATAAGTCACATACCAATCCAGTCTCACACGGTTGTTGGTGTTCCAATTTCAACAACCTTCGACTAGGGACATGATGATATAAGCCATCTATCGTATATAGGGTCTCATGATCAAGCTAAATGACTTTGATAACTCAAGATCAAGTCACTTACTTCGATGACCTATAAAATGGTTCATATCACTTTGGAACGATTATTTCATCACAGTTAAAATAATCTTGAAATAATAATTTCATTAAACATCATAAAATGTTTTACAAGAACATATCAAAAACTAAATAAAGCCCTCAAACTCCCACTCAAATTTAGATTACATTTCAATGTCTCTAATGCCTACAGCTTCAGTTAGGAACTCGAGCTTAGGTCTTGGGAGTGGCTTTGTCAATGGATCAGCGACGTTATCATCTGTCTGAACTCGGCTGATCTTGACTTCCTTTCTATTAATGATGTCACGTATCAAGTGAAATCTTCTTAGAACATGCTTGGATTTCTGGTGTGATCTTGGTTCCTTTGCCTGAGCAATAGCACCATTGTTATCACAAAACAGTGCCAGAGGCTCAGCCGCATTTGGTATCACACCTAGTTCAATAATGAACTTTCGTATCCAAACAGCTTCCTTCGCAGCTTCTGAAGCGGCGATATATTCAGCTTCTGTAGTGGAATCAGCAACGGTGTCTTGCTTGGAGCTTCTCCAACTGATTGCACCGCCATTCAGACAAAAGATATAACCGGACTGTGACCGGAAATCATCTTGGTCTGTCTGGAAACTTGCGTCCGTGAATCCACTGACTTTAAGCACATCACTTCCACCGTATACCAAGAACTTGTCCTTAGTATGTCTTAGATACTTCAGGATGTTCTTGACGGCAATCCAATGGTTTTCACCTGGATTTGACTGGTATCTACTCGTCATGCTCAATGCATAAGCAACATCAGGACGAGTACAGATCATGGCATACATGATAGATCCTATTGCAGATGCATAAGGAATATTCTTCATGCGCTCAAGCTCAGCAGCCGTCGTAGGGCTCTGCTTCTTGCTTAGCGTTGTGCCATGTACCATTGGCGTGAAGCCCTTCTTGGAATCTTTCATGCTGAATCTTTGTAGGACTTTGTCAATGTATGAATCTTGACACAAGCCTATCAGCCTTCTAGATCTATCCCGGTAGATCCTGATTCCAAGAACGTATGCGGCTTCACCCATGTCTTTCATGGAAAAACAACTTCCAAGCCAGTCCTTTACCGACTTCAGCATTGGAACGTCGTTTCCGAGAAGCAGTATGTCATCGACATACAGAATAAGAAATACTATCTTGCTCCCACTAGTTTTCTTATACACGCATTGTTCTTCTTCGTTTCTGATGAAGTCAAATTGCTTGATCGCTTCATCAAAACGAAGATTCCAGCTCCTCGATGCTTTCTTCAATCCATAAATGGATTTATGAAGCTTGCATACTTTCCCAGCATTCTTTGGATCTATGTAACCGTCAGGTTGTGTCATATACACATCCTCTTCCAGAATTCCATTCAGGAAGGCGGTTTTCACGTCCATCTGCCAAATTTCATAATCATGAAAAGCTGCAGTTGCTAGTAGAATCCGAATAGATTTCATCATTGCCACTGGGGAATAGGTTTCATCGTAATCCACACCGTGAACTTGTCTGAAACCTTTTGCCACCAACCTGGCTTTATAAATCTGGACATTTCCATCCACGTCAATCTTCTTCTTGAAGATCCATTTGCACTCGATGGCTTTTACACCAGCGGGTAAGTCAACCAACGAAAACACTTGGTTGACCGACATGGAGTCCATTTCGGAATCAGTGGCCTTACGCCACTTAGAGGAATCTGGGCCCATCATGGCTTGATTGAAGTTCGATGGTTCATCACCATCAATGATCAGAAGATCATGACAGTTAGTCACGAGGAATCCTTGATATCTCTCGGGTTCGTGACGGATCCTCCCGGATCTTCGAACTTCAGGTACTACAGGTTCAGGCTCTACAATTTCTTGTAGGTCCTCCTGCTGCTCTTCCTCATTAGGTTGAGCAGTATCCTGTTCATCTTGAATTTCTTCAAGCAGTACCTTACTCCCACTGTCTTTCTTAGAGAGAAACTCCCTCTCAAGAAAGTTACAATCCCGGGCAACAAAGATCTTGTTCTCGGAACGTAGATAGAAGTAATAAGCCTTGGTTTCCTTCGGATAACCAATGAAGTAGCATTTATCAGACTTTGGTGTAAGCTTGTCTGAGATTAATCTCTTGACATAGGCTTCACAACCCCAAATTCTTAGATAAGACAGCACTGGAGCCACTCCAGTCCATAATTCATATGGTGTCTTTGCTACTGCTTTCGATGGCGCTCTATTTAGAGTGAACACTGCTGTTAGCAGAGCATATCCCCAAAGGGATATTGGAAGGTCTGTGTGACTCATCATAGATCGAACCATATCCAATAAGGTCCGATTTCTCCTCTCAGACACACCATTCCATTGAGGTGTTCCAGGAGGAGTGAGTTGGGACACGATCCCACACTCTCTTAGATGATCACTGAATTCTTGGCTTAAGTATTCTCCTCCTCGGTCGGACCGAAGAGCCTTAATGCTTTTGCCAAGTTGGTTCTGTACTTCATTTTGGAATTCTCTGAACTTCTCAAAAGATTCAGACTTATGTTTCATTAAATAAACATATCCATACCTACTGAAATCATCAGTGAAGGTAATGAAGTACTGATAGTTTCCTCTTGCATTTGTGGACATTGGGCCACACACATCAGTGTGTATCAGGCCCAATAGGTCACTGGCCCTCTCGTTAGGTTTATTAAAGGGGGCCCGTGTCATTTTGCCCATCATGCAGGATTCGCATTTCTCACATGACTCAAAGTCAAATGAGCCAAGAAGTCCATTCGAATGGAGCCTCTTGATGCGTTTCTCGCTGATGTGCCCTAAACGACAATGCCATAGAAACGTTCGGTTCTCCTCATTAGGTTTGAACCGTTTGGTATCAATGTTATAAATTGGCGCGGATTGATCAAGTATGTAAAGCCCATTCGTAAGAGGGGCACAACCATAGAACAAATTGTTGCGATTGAAGGAACATAATTTATTCTTAACTGAAAAATCATAACCTTCCAAATCCAACAAAGAAATTGAAATAATATTTCTGCTTATCGCAGGTACAAAATAACAATTATTGAGTTCTAAAATCAATCCCGAAGGTAAAGACAACAAGTATGTGCCTATAGCTAGTGCAGGAACTTTCGCTCCATTCCCAACTCGTAGCTCCACTTGTCCTTGCTTCAGCTTCCTACTGTTGCTGAGTGCCTGCATATTAGTACAAATATGAGCCCCACAACCAGTATCCATAACCCATGAGGTATTATCAGAAGTAGTTGTATTAACTTCTATAACAAAAATACCTGATGAAGAAGTCTCGAGAGTCTTCTTCTTCAATTCCTTTAGACCTTCTTGGAATTTCTTACATTCTCTCCTCCAATGCCCTGGTTCTTTACAGAACCTGCAGATGTCAGTAGGCCCAGCCTTAGACTTGGGCTTGGGCTTTGGCGTGTCCTTGTCCGAGACTTGGACAGCCTTAGCCTTTCCCTTATCCTTAGCAGATGATTTCTTAAAGCCCTTGCCCTTCTGTACCATAAGCACATTGGGGTCCTTGGCGGTTTTCCTCAAGTTGGGCTCTGCAGTCTTGAGCATTCCGTGAAGCTCAGGCAATGTCTTACTCAAGCCATGCATATTAAAGTTCAGAATGAACTGATCATAGCTTGCAGGTAAAGACTGCAGAACGATGTCGCAGGCAAGTTCCTGGCTGATAGGGCAGTCGAGTTTCTGAAGATGATCGAGATAACCCATCATCTTCAAGACATGAGGACTCACTGCCGCATTTGCAGCCAACTTACAGTCTAAGAGGTTCTTAACTGTCTGAAACCTCTCAGTCCTTGCTTGCTCCTGAAAGAGCGATTTCAGGCTTGCCATTATCTCGATGGGTGACAACACACTCTCGAACTGCATTTGCAGCTCAGCAGTCATTGTCGCCAACATCAGGCAATAGACATCATTTTCATCTGACGAATGCTTTTCCCAAGCATTATGCAGAGTCCTGGCGGCATTGTTAGGAGGCCTCTCGGGGAGGGGATCACGAAGGACATAATCCTTCTTCTCCTGCTTGAGGACCAGCCTCAAGTTCCTTGACCACGTCAGGAAGTTCGTTCCAGTCAGCTTCTCCTTCTCGAGAACAGACCGGATTGAGAATGTGTTTTGAGTGCTTGTAGTAGTCATAGCTGAAATATAAGATAAAAAGGTTATTAGTTAATATGTTCAATATGATTAATCTTGTATTATACTTAATATGATTAATCACGCATTATATTCAATAACATAAGTTACCCTCAATAGAATATAATGATTCCAAGATCCACATATAACTAAGATCAAAGTGGGCCACTGGCCATCACCCAACCTTAGCTTATATCGGTAAGCCCTATGTCGGCTAATTATATCCGTGATATAACTCTTGGTTGTGAATCTGGGCCCGAGGCCCAATCCACTCTGATGTCTCAAGGCCCGGGACTCCCGATGGCCTAGTCAAGAAAACCAGACTATACAGTCATGTAATCATTAATGTCTGGGACTCCCAATGACATTTATGAATCACAAACCGTCTTATCCACGCAAAAGTAGACACCCTCACACTGTAAGGCCATGAATACAATTGAATGGGCTTCGACAGCTGACATAGACTGGACAAGACATCCAACGCTTGATATTATTTGAGGTTTGTAGGTTTATTAAAAATTCATCCCAAAATAGAAGATTACTATTTTGGGAAACTTTCCTTTTTGGGAAACCTACTAATTTTGGAAACTTTCTAAAATAGAAACTTTTAATTATGGAAATTTCCTAAAATCCAAAACATGCAAATCTAGAAACTTCTAATTTAAGAAACTTCTAATTTCAAAATTTTGGAAACTTATTAATTTAAAAATCGATTTTTAAATTTTATAAAAATAAATTTTAAATTAATTCTGAAGAAAAGACTCAAATAATTGGCCCAATTGTTTTAACTTCTTGGCCCGAGGCCCAAGAATTGGTTCATGTCCAAGACATAACCCAATTGCCCAATTAAATGACATAACCGGTCTGGTTCATTAAAATTGGTCTTAACCAAAATTAATTACTACGATGACCACAATTGTCAACCGGTTATTTACTAAACCGGATTTTCTCAATTTATTTGGTCCAACCAAATCAAATTAGAAAATCACTGGTTTAGGCACCAAATCCAATTTTTCGACTTTGGATTTCTTATCCCGGTTTAACCAGAACTTAATAAATATTATTAAATCTGTTTATTAAACCGCGACGTTTAATTTTAATAAAATTTTAAACCGAGCCTTAAACCGAACCGAACCATTTGATCATGTGAATCGATCACGACCTAGCCGTGAGCTTCACGCGATCACGACAGCCGCAAGCCATCATGCTTCCGCGGCGGGTCGATGCTCGGGACGGGATGGGACGGTCGGGCCGTGCGATCGGGACGAGACAGCCAGGCCATCTCTCGATCGGAACGCATGCCGTGCGATCGGGACGTGACGAGGCGTGCGATCGGGACGACTGCGGTGCGGGTCGATAGCGGGACGATCGCAGCTTCCGATCCATGCGATCAGCTCGGTCCATCCACGCGATCGGGACGCGATCCATCCTTCGATCGGGACGCGACCACGCAACACGATCCTCGTCGATCGGTTCGTGCGTCTGTCTCGATCCGGACGATCCGACGCATACCAATTCATATAGATTGGATCATGCGATTTCTTGTTTGTTTAGGTTTTAATTCTTTGTTTCTTAAGTGTTTTTCCTTATCAGTAGGTTGATTCAAAAAACACTTCTTAAACAATCCTAAACATGATTCTAAACAAGAAAAACCACAGAACCAATGGCTCTGATACCACTGTTGGATCGTTTAGTGTCTCCTGATTCAATTCTCAGATTGATTCATCCTACTAAACATGCAGATCTAGGTTCTCTTGAATAGAAACATAATAGATCTCACCTGTTACCTTGTTTATGCAGCGGAATGGGAGGTAAGGGTCAGAGATCAGCAGAACCACCAAGAGATGGATCCTCCAAAGGCTCACACACGCACACCGGGAAATTTGGCTGCTAGACCAGCTTAGAGAGGAGGCGCAGAGAGAGAGATGGGAGGCGCAGAGTGCTGAGAAAAATTAGAGAGCTTTAGGTCAAGTTTTATTCATTAAAACTCCCTTTAGTTCTCATGGGCTTTTGGGCCCAATTCTCAGTTCTGATTAAATCCCATGGATTTAATCAGGCCCTTTATTCTCTCTAAGTACAGTAAATGCCTAGCACTTTTACCGTACTTCTGCTAAACCGTTCCTTCGTATTTTCCCGTTAGCTTAGGCGTGTGACCCATATGGGATCATATAATAAAGGCAATAAATCCAAGACTTATAGATCATGAGCGGACTCTAGCAAGCCATCATGACCCCCAGTATTATATGACTTATGTCTGATCATTGACATACTCTTACTTTCTAGAGACAGTACCGAGATTACTGGACACAATTCCAACATGCTGATAATTAACCTTGTGAGAATATGATGCATTCTCACTTCTCTCTTCTTCTTCCTATTCTATTTTACTTAGTTTAGCTCTTCTTCTGGTTGTAGCTAGAGTTCTCCAACCATTGCTATTCATAATTCTCTCTCTCTCTCTCTCTCTCTCTCTCTCGGTCTCTCTCTCGATGTTCTTCTTCTATATTCATTCTCTTCTTATCGTACCATATATATATTAGTTAATTATTTCTCCAACTACCGATGTGGGACTTTTCATTAAATTTTTCATTAAGGGTATCCTGGTCATTAACCTCGTGAGAATGAATCAGGTACGTTTTCACTTCTCAATTATAGAATTTTCTATTCATACTCTTCCGCTTCTTCCTCTTTTGGTCGTAGCTAGAGTCCTCTCTCTCTCTCTCTCTCTCTCTCTCTCTCTCTCTCTCTCTCTCTCTATATATATATATATATATATATTAGGGAATTATTCTTCCAACTACCGATGTGGGACAATTTCATTAAAATTTCATTAAGGGTATCATCGTAATTAAACATCTCCATAATACGCCAATTTTTTAAAAGAGAAAATTAACATAACCAAGAGGACTCGATTTTAGGAAAATTAACATAACCTAAAAGGCTCGATTTTTAAGAGAAATTAACATAATTAAAAGGAAATAATTCATTAAAATTTCATTAAGAATAGACTGGTAATTAACCTCGTGAGAATGAATCTGGTGCATACTCTTTCTCTCTTTCTCTCTCTCTCTCTCTCTCTCTCTCTCTCTCTCTCTCTCTCTCTCTCTCTCTCTCTCTCTCTCTCTCTCTCTCTCTCTCTCTCTCTCTCTCTCTCTCTCTCTCTCTCTCTCTCTCTCTCTCTCTCTCTCTCTCGGTCTCTTACCCTATATATATTAGGGAATTATTCTTCCAACTACCAATGTGGGACAATTTCATCAAAATTTTATTAAGGGTATCATCGTAATCAACCTCGTGAGAGTGAACGTGGTGCGTTTTTACTTCTCAATTATAGATTTAGATTTCAATTTTTTGGTTTTTTCATAAGCTCTGTGTATATTTTCTTTCGATATAAAACAGTGGATGTTTGTTCAAAACCAACAAAATGTTTAAAAATCTCCATTTTTTTTCGAATTCCAAAATTTTGTAAAATATAAATCAACATTCCTCTTCGTACTTTTTTGAATGAAGGTTAAGTTACTATGTCTCTGATGTGAAGGGTCGTATAAAAGTCACAATGAGTCACTATGTGGGTGACTAATTTTCCACTCTGTATATAGTAGCGACTACTCGTTACTCGTGTCGCAAAGTAGTCGGGTATGAATCGTATCATATAGTATGTTTGATTTAATAATAATAATAATATAAGATAGTTTAGTTATTAGTGTTATTCTAAGGTGACTTAAATTTCAAAGTACTGACAAATGGACCTTTCTTGAGTGCGCAAAGGAATGTCACGGGCCGAAGGCAGAAGTCCTCCGCAGGACGGTGCACTATGGCTGTAACACCCCCAGTTCAATCCATAACCAGGTGAACCAAATATGCTGCAGTTTTTAAAACCACAACGGTCTAGCCGTGCCAATACTCTTGGCCGATCCATTGTCGATATCCTACCCTCTCGCCAAGAGTCTAAGGCTTGCCAACTTGTACTCCAGGCAAGAGTTGTGTTAGCTTGGACTAGCTAATATCAGGGAGGGATAGAAAAATTTTACACACACAAAAGCATTTTATTACATATATGTAAAATCTTACAAAGTCCTTACATATTAAAATATTACAAGTGGATTTCCTTACGAGTCAACTTGTACATACCCAAAACCATACATGATATTTTACAAAAAGTAAAGCGTTTACAAAAGCATACCGAAAAACTACTTCTGGAACTTTACGTCCATCACGTCCTACTTCACTCTTACTAGGGTTACCTATAAAATAAGGAAAGGGATGAGTAATCTAGCATTACCCAGCAAGTCCATGCCCTCTATACAACAAGTTATTTTTCCACCCCAAAATCCTCAAAGATAAAAATGCATGAATGCAACACTCATCAATCAATAAAAATATAGTATGCGGGAAAATAAAAGATAATATCATGGTAACCACACACAGACACGAGCCTCGCACGCCCTGCACATTTAATCTTCCTTTCTCGTGAACATCTAAGTCACAGCAACAAAGGCACATGAGCCTAGAACATCACCAAAACCGAGACCAGTTTGTCACGTCAGCCGATTATATTTAAACGTGTACCCTCGCACGGTAATCCTACTATCCTGTCGGATAGAACCTGGTTCTAGGCTGCAATCTCGTCTCTCCAAGTCTTCCCACCTATAAGGCCATTTGCTAGTGTGAGGAGTCGAAAGGAAGCATCAAACCGCCACCACACTCTAGTAATGAGGTACCGCTACGGTTCAACCTCAACTGGTCATCACATATATCACAATTTCTGAGAAGATCCCATGATCCGATCCCGTACTTATCACATAATCATTTCCGAGGACTTACCCGTGTTATAATCTTTCCGGTTAGTACATTATGGTTATGCAACCGTAATAAGATCCTACACAGCCTTCATAAGGAAATCTCGTAGCCATTAATAAGGTCTTACACGAATCCGTTTCTGGTCCTACGCGGCCGTTTATGGTCCTACGTACTATTCAGACATCTTGCAGCACCACAGGATCCTCGTACTTATCACATACCCTTTCCTTAGGGTCTCAATCCAATCTCGTACTTATCTCAACCACAATCACATGAATGCATGATAATAAAAGTTATCCATGGATAAACGCTTCATGTGTTTCAATCCTTGACCACGGCCTGCAAGTAAACTGTTAGCACCTATGCTACCAGGAACTTACTTTTCACTACTCGGGCTAAGTCCGTCTTAGTGTCTTCTTGAAAGATCTGCACCGAGAGACTGAGTACAGAACCTAGTTTAGTCTAGGTCGTAAAAGAAATTAAACTTTGAAGGAAACTACAAAACTTAGGCTTACCGACTTTTTCGCTTATCAGATACTTGCCCCTATTACCGACCTACTTCCTTTCTCTTCTTTCTTTTTCTTTCTCTTTATTTTTCTTATTCTTTCTTTTACTAGTGTTTACTATGAATTTTAGTGTGGTGTATGAGTAAAAATGAGGCTGGGGCCGGGGTATTTATAGGTAAAATCAGCCAGCCTCTCTCCTATGTCATCCGATGTCATCCGATCTGCATGGTTCTTGTTATTCGTCAGAATGAAAGGTGGACCAGGCGTAGTACTCTAGGCCTGCGTTATAGCTCCCTAGGTGTGTTCAGAAGTCTTATCTTAACCCTTTAGGTCGTAGGTCTTGGTGGTTTCATTTGATTGATCCAAAAGCTTTGTCGTTATCTTCGTGGTTCGAACGGATAAGGTAAGCACGAGATGTCACCGCACCATTTGGGATTTTCTGGAGCTTATACCCTCACATTATCCTCTGAATTCTAGACTCTAGGATGCCATTTATGTCGGGGGTGAAGTTGCATGATCTTATCCGTTCGCTGCGGGTCGCTGCGCGATTCGCCGGAATGAAGGGTATTGAGGACAAAACCTACCCTTAGATCTGTATGGATACTGAGAATTCATCATTATCTTCTTATACTCTCAGGTTTCCAATGAATTCGTGGCAGCAGAATTGTGGCTAACATGAATAGATGAATTTTGGTTAATCGGCAATCGTACCGTTTTGGCCATTGCACCGTCAAATCCTATGTTACGGTAGTATCCCATCCAAGGACGTTTTTTAGTCTAGTATTGGATTTTGATTGCATTTATAAAATATGTTCTGCTTGTGTCCTTACTGGTGTCCCATCCCGAGCGTTCCAAACTGTGCCGATATTTTCGTTATGACCTGATATTCGTCCTTTTACTCCTAACTAATGAGAGTTAGACACTCCTTCACCAACCTTGGTTCTTGGTGAGCTCAGCCAATGGTAATTAGACACTCTTCTCTAGATTTGGTTTGTGGTTTGCTTGGTCCAATAGGAAAGCGCCATTTTTCTTCACTTAAACCGATAAATAATTCGACCAATGAGAACTGAGTGCTTCATCCAAGGTCTGGCCAGATGGTTTGTGGTCCAATGAGATATTGAAAATTATCAACCTGATCTAAGGTGTTTGGCCAATCAAAAGTGGGCATTCAGATGTTGGTCAGATCATAAAAAGTTTGGTCCAATCAGAGTGATACATCTTCAGATGCTTGGTTTTTGTAGAAAAATAACGGGTGTTTGTACGAAAATAACTGACAATTTCTCCTGATGAATATATATCAGAAAGTGAGCTTGTCCTCTTCCCAAGATGATTAGATTCACGTGGCTGATATGCTGGGGCACTATTCCGCACATCAGTCCTTACCGATTCCCGTAATTTGGCCATACGGACTGTTTTAAGGCCGTTTTGGTAGATCGCCGTTACTTCACGGACCAACTGAATTTTCTCACAACCAAATACCATAATATGTTCTACCTTGAGTCTTGTATTAGCCCTGGGTCGTTTCAGAATTTTAACTTTCTTGGCCGTCCACATCGGTCTCTCTGAGTTGCTTGTGAACCGTCTTCAAAAATGCACGTCCGTTCTGGTTTTTGTCTCGGCCACAATTATGCCTATTATTCCCAAAGGAAGTTTACCATCGTTCCTCACATGTTTCCTCGATGTTTGACTTTTTGGTCGTACTTAGCTCTTGTTAGGGTCATTACATTCTCCCCGAATTCTATCGTAGATTCAATCCTCGGTTTCTCCTTATCTTCTAAGAATACAGTCCCGTAACCTTGTCGTCGAGTCTTACTCTCCCCAAAAGTGTCATACCTTTGTTACCATTCCCTTTCCCTGTTTTATCTCATACCACTCATCCTAATTCCTTTCCTAAAAAATTATAGGACCACTCTCCTATTTGACTCCATTTTAATCATTTCTAACATTCCTTCCCTAATTCCCATAATAAACGATGCATTATGCTTGCAGATTAAAGTTTAGGATTCTCATAGTACCTTTTAGAAGATCAAAGTTTTTTCTAGTCTTTTAATAGGATTACTTATGGGTGATTCAAAAGAACATAAACTTGTATAACATGCTTCTCATTATACCTTTATGAGCATACAAAACCTTACTTATAGTTGTCTTACCTCACTTAAATTATCCAATCCATGACATATATGTTTCAAGAAGTTTTGGTTAAAAAGTTTTATTTAGGATTCTCATAGGACTTTTTAGAAGATCAAAGTTTTTTTTCTAGTCTTTTAGAAGGGTTACTTGGGGTGATTCAAAGGAACATAAAGTTGTATAACATGCTTCTCATTCTACCTTTAAGAGCATACAAAAAATTACATTGTTGTTTTACCTCACCTAGTTTCTCCAATCCATGACACATATTTCACGAAGTTTTGGTTACAAAGTTTTGTTTAGGATTCTCATATGATCTTTTAGAAGATCAAAGATATTTTATAGTCTTTTAGAACGGTTAATTAGGGGACATTCAAAGGAACATATACCTGTATAACATGCTTCTCATTCTACTTTTAGGAGCATACAAAAACTTACTTATAGTTGTCTTTCCTCACCTAAATTATCCAATCCATGACATTAATGTTTCAATAAGTTTTGGTTAAAGATTTTTATTTAGGATTCTCGTAGGACCTTTTAGAAGATCAAAGTTTCTTTCTAGGCTTTTAAAACGGTTACTTAGGGGTGATTCAAAGGAACATATACTTGTATATTATACTTCTCATTCTACCTTTAGGAGCATACAAAAACTTACTTATAGTTGTCTTATCTCACCTATTGTCATGACACATATGTTTTAAGAAGTTTTGGTTTGAATTACTTATAGTTGTCTTAACTCTGTCACTTTCTTGATTTGCATTGACTGCGACACCACCACTGGGCTTCTATTGTTGATTTGTCACCTCCATATCCTGTGACTTCAACATACCTACCAGTCTTCTTGTCATCTGTCTTCATCGAGCATTGAAGTATAGATTTTTGTGCTGAGAATTTTGTTGGGATTATGTCCTGAAATCACATTGTACTCACTCTAACGATAGTTGTGTGTCTAGATCAGACATGTTGTATGATACTGGGCGGTTGCAATGTTTTGCTAGAAGCCTCTTGCAGTCTGTAAGTTGTAGACTTACTACCAGTATTATATGATCCTATAGGGTCACACACCTAAGCAATCTGGAAGCTAATATATGGGAATGATCATCATGGAGGTGATCAAGATGATGTGTATTAGATACACATCCATATTGATAAAAGAGAGGTGTGTCGATCGACACAGTATGTGTATCGATCGACACGGGATCGATTCCGAAACTGATGTTTCGGTTTATGACTTAAACTTTTTTGGTTAAACTCAAAAGATGGTTTAGTCAAAACAGGTCGTATATATAGGCTTATATGGTCGACCTAATCCTAAAGCCATTCAGTTTTCTAGATCAGAAAAGAAGAAAATCTCTCTCTCTCTTCGATTCCCAGATCCGGCACTAGCATCCCGGCTTTCCAGGTTGTGTGCGTGTGGACTACGATAGAGGCGAGGCATCTGAACCGCTCCGGATCTCGTCTTACAATTCATTTCCACTGTCAGAACAAGGTAAACGCGAGATCCATGATTCAATTACATAAACCCTGAGATCCTAGGCTCGGAATTCAGACTTAGGGTTGCCTAATTGGATTAGGAACTGCTAGGAATTCCATCAGTGGTATCAGAGCCTTAGGGTTTTCCATTGAATCAGCCTGTTTAATTGAATCTAATGAATTGAATTCGCTCATAATAGTTTTATGAACAATAGCTTGTTAGATCGATTGAAACAAAAATTGGATTATGTGTTTTCGCAGAGTGTCGATCGACACACTAGGTGTGTCGGTCGACACAGAATGGTGAAATAGAACAGAATCGGCGGCTAGGGTTTTTCGCGAAGAAAAACAGAAAGCCTACTGTGTCGATCGACACAGGTTGAGTGTCGGTCGACACAGACGTTGCAATTGGTTAATCGGTTCAATTGGATTGGACCGGTTATCATGCTTGGTTAATTTCGAACAGATCGGTTTAAATTAGATGAATTGGTTCAATTGGATTGAACTGATTATCTCAATTAGCATAAACCGATTGGTTAAAATCAGTTTGATTGGATAAAACGGTTCAATTGAATTGGACCGGTTATCGCAATTAGTTGAAACTGGTTAAAACGGTTTAAATTGGATGAATTGGTTCAATTGGATTGAGCTAATTATCTCAATTAGTATAAACCGATTGGTTTAAGATCAGTTTGATCTGATAAGTCGGTTCAATTGGATTGGATCGGTCATCAAAACTGTCTTCGGTTTAGGTCTATGTCGACCGTCACACATGGGTTATGTCGATCGACATAACCGGTTCAATGAACTGGGTTAATTGGATTAACCGGTTATTGAAGTACGGTTTAGTTTGGTGGTGTCGATCGACAGACATGGTCTGCGTCGATCGACACAGTGCTCACAATTCTGGTTATTAAACCTTGAATTTACAGAAACCAAACTCGACTTAAACCTTGATCAAAGCTTAGCTTCAATATGGTCAACTGTCAAGACTCATCTCGTTGTGTGATGGTCTAGCCAAGAGCTTGGTGTCCGCAATTACGTGAGTAAGGCAGGTAATTATGTTGATGGACTTGCAGTGCTTGACATCAACAATTACATGACCTAAGAGATTGATTTGCTAACCTTTTAAAGTTGAGTTTCCTCAACTAAATATCAAGTAACCTTGATGTCTTGCCCAATCTTGTCCACTGTCAAGACTTGTTTCGTTGTTGGATAGCCTTGGAGTCCTTGGTATCCACTACTACATGAGTAAGGCAGGTGATCATTGATAGACTTGCAGTGCGACTGTCAATGATCACAAGACTAAAGAGATTGGTTTACTTGACTGGGCTATCAGAAGATACGTCAGAGTAGATGGGACATGGATTGTCTTATCTGCGACCAAGAGTTGTACTGAGTACAATCAGCAATGATTTGCTTACCTAGATAACTAAATTTTGGGTGATGGTGAGTCGTCCACTCAGATTTTGGTGAAGTATGGATCTTGGATCATTATATTCACAGAGGAAACATTGTTTGAATATAATGCGAGTTTTCTTATTAGATAAGATTTCTCATGGAATGCATAACTAAATCTTTGTTTTTCTTGGATTTCAGCTTATGTCTAAGATACTTTCTCGTTGCGATCCGTCCTTGAGAAGGACAAGTTAAATGGATCCAACTTCCTGGATTGGTATTGGAATTTGAGATTAATCCTCAAGCAGGAGAGCAAGGACTATGTCCTTGAGAAAGCTCTTCCAGAAAAGCTTGGGACCAATCGCTCGAATGCAGTATATGATGCTTGGAGTAAGCATTATATTGATGTGGTAGATGTGCGTGGTCTGATGTTGGCTACCATGAACTCGGACTTGAAGAGTCAATACGAGAACATGGAGTCGCCAATAGAGATGATCACCAGCCTGAAACTGAAGTTTCAGGATCTGGCACGAGTTGAGAGATTCCAGATGGTGAAGTCTCTCACTGGGTGCAAGCTACCAGAGGATGCTCCAGTAAGTCCTCATGTCATTAAAATGATGCGTTACATTGATAACTTGGGGAAACTGGATTGTCCTGTCAGCTTAGAGTTGGTTACTGACATCATTCTGCAGTCACTGCCGTCTAGTTATGATAAGTTTGTCAAAAACTGTATCAAGAATGACTTGACGAAGACGTTGACTGAGCTGCATGGCATGCTCAAAACAGCAGAGCAAGACATCAAAAAGGGTAAAAGATTTGAGAAATCTTGTGTTGACAAGGGTAGAGGCAGGGCCGTCCAGATTTGGAATCAGGATAAGCCTGTGTCATCATATAAGCCCAAGTCCGGCCCATCTGGTGTTAGAAAGTGCTTCTACTGTGATGAGTTAGGGCATTGGAAGAGAGATTGCATAAAATTCTTGGAAGATTCACAAGAGATGAAGGAGATGTATGGTACTTCTTCTTCAGGTATTGTGTTATTACTTCAAGTTCTACGTATGTATTGGATACTAGTTGTGGTACTGATATTTTTGAAATATGCAGGGCCTAAACAGCAGTAGAACGTTGAAGAAAGGACATGTGGAACTGCGTGTCTGGTATGAAGCAATGGTTGCTGCATGAGCCATAGAGATTCTCCACTTGTAGGAGCCTTTCATATTTGGTTTTAGAAATTAAGTAATTGCTACTATGTATCTGCCTTGAGCAGAGATGTCTTTCATTTTCTTGTAAGAATTTGGATGTTTTTCATTTTGATAAAAGACAAGTTTTGTTCTTTAGATCTTAATGAAATATTCTATGGTAGCACCCCGTTTAGAACGGGTTTTATATCTTAAACAAGCGTGAGTTTGAATATAACATAAATACTAAAAGCTTTGAGTCTGATGACTCGAACCAGTCTTTCCTTGGCATAGTCGTTTCAACCACACAGAGTGGAGCGGATTCAGAAGTTCCATAGTTATGGGCTTTTGGGCTCATTTGATTATGAATCATATGAGATATGAATTCTGCTTACTGGGCCAAATGACTAAGGCTTCTTTAGCAGAGCTAAAGAAAAGAGCCAGAGACTTATTAGGCCTTGCTCATACTGATGTATGTGGCCCGATGAGCATAAGTGCCAGAGGAAATTTTCGATACTTCATTGATGGCTTCAGTAAGTATGGCTGTGTTCATTTGGTGAAACACGAGTCAGAATCTTTTGAAATGGTCAAAGGAGTTCCACAATGAAGTATAGAATAAACTTAACAAAAGTATTGAAAATCCTCGATTGGATCGCGGAGGAGAATACTTGAGTCAAGAACTGAGTGATCATCTAAGTGAGTGTGAAGTCGTCTCACAGCTCATTTCTCCTGGAAAACCTGAATGGTATTTCTGAGAATGAATCAGACCTTATTGGATATGTTCCGATTGATGATGAGTCACACGAATTTTCCAAAGATCTTTTAAGAATACGCTCTAAAATGTATGTGTTTGCGCAAAAAGGGGTTTCAATCAGAATCAATTGAAAGACACCACATTGGATGTGGACTGGAAGTTTTTCAAGTATGTTGTTTCTGATCATTTGGGGATGAAGGCTAATAAGCTTGAACCCAAATCTGACATGTTGTATGATATTGGGCGGTTGCAATGTTTTGCTAGAAGCCTCTTGCAGCCTGTAAGTTGTAGACTTACTACAAGTATTATATGATCCTATAGGGTCACACACCTAAGCAATCTGGAAGCTAATATATGGGAATGATCATCATGGAGGTGATCAAGATGATGTGTATTGGATACACATCAATATTGATAAAAGAGAGGTGTGTCGATCGACACAGTATGTGTATCGATCGACACGGGATCGATTCCGAAACTGATGTTTTGGTTTATGATTTAGACTTTTTCGGTTAAACCCGAAAGATGGTTTAGTCATAACAGGTCGTATATATAGGCTTATATGGTCGACCTAATCCTAAAGCCATTCAGTTTTCTAGATCAGAAAAGAAGAAAATCTCTCTCTCTTCGATTCCCAGATCCGGCACTAGCATCCTGGCTTTCCAGGTTGTGTGCGTGTGGACTACGATAGAGGCGAGGCATCTGAACCGCTCCTGATCTCGTCTTACTGTTGGGATTATGTCCTGAAATCACATTGTACTCACTCTAGAGATAGTTGTATTGTCGAGATCGGACAATTCATGTGATACTAGGTAGTCATAATGTTTTGCTATAAACCGCTTATGACAAATGAGTTGTAACTCATTTCTGGTATCGTGTGAACCTACAGGGTCACACACCTAAGCAAGTTGGACATACTTCATATGGGATTGATCATTGGCAAATGGTCTGGTCGATGTGTATTGGATATACATCGAATATGAGTTTTAATGAGGTGTGTCGATCGACGCCATTGGGTGCATCGGTCGACACAAGATGTGTGTCGATCGACACCACTAAGTGTGTCGGTCGACACAAGGCCGAAACCGAAACTGATGTTTCGGTTCATATCGAGGTCGATATATAAATGGATTTGTAGATTCGACCTAAATAGATGTGCGCCGCCCAGACAGTTTTTCTCAGAGAGAAAAAACACAGAAACCTCAGAAACTCAGTTCCCAGGAGATCCGAGCACCGGTACTAGCATCCCGGCGGATTCCAGCTTGAGTGCGTGTGGACTACGATAGAGGCGCAGCATCTGAGGCGCTCCAGATCTCGTATTACCTGAATCTTCCGCTGCCAAAACTCCAGATAATCACGAGGTGAGATCCATGATTCAGTTAACTATACCCTAGATCCTAGGCTATCGGAACCTGACAGCAATTCTGAATCTGGTAGAATTGGCTCGAAGTTCCAACAGTGGTATCAGAGCCTTAGGGTTTTCCATTGAATCAACCTGTCTAATTGAATTTGATGATTTAGATTCGAAAACTAGGTTGTTTGGTTAGAACAGGTGAGATCGATTATGATCGAAAACGATTCTGTGTTTTCGCACAGTGTCGATCGACACACTGGGTGTGTCGGTCGACACAGAGTGGCGAATTCGACAGAATCGTCGGCTAGGGTTTTTCGCGAAGAAAAACCGAAAGCCTACTGTGTCGATCGACACAGACTTAGTGTCGGTCGACACAGACATATTCGGTCCAGTGTCGATCGACACATACCTAGCGAATGGTTAATCGGTTCAATTGGATTGAATCGGTTATCATGCTTGGTTAAGTCCGAATAGATCGGTTCAAATTGGATGAATTGGTTCAATTGGTTTGAACTGATTATCTCAATGAACCGATGGGTTGAATCAGTTTGATTGGATAAAACGGTTCAATTGAATTGGACCGGTTATCGCAATCAGTTGAAACTGGTTAAAACGGTTTAAAATTGGATGAATTGATTCAATTGGATTGAACCAGTTATCGCAATTAGTATAAACCGATTTGAATGTTTAAGATCAGTTTGATCTGATAAGTCGGTTCAATTGGATTGAACCGGTTATCAAAACTGTTTTCGGTTAAGGTCTATGTCGACCGTCACACATGGGTTGTGTCGATCGACATGACCGGTTCGATGAACCAGGTTAATTGGATTAATCGGTTATTGAAGTCCGGTTTTGTTTGGTGGTTGATATATCATGGTTTTTACCCATTTTATACCATGATATAGATGTGTTTTTAGTGTCTTTTGTGTTCGTTTAGAGTCTTTTACAGGTTTAATCAGGTTTGGAGCTAATTGGAGATATTTGGAGCATTTTGGGACTTTTGGGACGTTTTGGCCGAGAGCTTTACTCACTGTCCGATTTATTGATCAAGCATCGACCGACACACCTTGTGCATCGGTCGACACACTAGCGAGATGGACCGTACGCGTCGGTTTAACAAATTATGAAGATTTGCAAAGAGACCCATAATAGTTCCAGTATTTACACAGAAGCCCCAGCCGAGATTAAGCTTATATATAGAGGATTTTGGTGTTTAATTTACTTACGCTTTCATACTTAGAGCTAAGAGATTTTTAGAGCTTTTGGGGCTGATCTATTTCCTGTATTCACTTATTTTGGAGAAGATTTCGAACCCCTTTGATATTTTATTCTCTTATATGCAATCTATTATTTCTATGATTATGTTTTCATTAATCATGTCTGAGTAGATCCATAGTTAAGTTTAGGGTTTCTCATTAGGGTTTGATGACTTGCTAGACTTGTTTAATTCAGTTAAGGATTCATATGATTAGAATGTTCTTCAAACTAAATTGTGCTTAATGCTAGTTCTAACCTGATCAATTAGAATCTAGATCTTAGGTTGCTAAATTCGACACGAGAGTGTGTTTTAGAATCTGAACTATTTAGGTTGAGCAATTAAATTATTCGCAAAGAGATTTGGTTTAGTTTAATTGTGAACATATCGAACTTGAACTTAATGCTAGTTTAATCTGTTATAATTGCAAAGAGATTTGGGTTACTGCACTTAGACTTAGAGAGTTTTCGCAAATAGATTTGGTTAATTCTATTTCCGTGATTTGAGTTCTAGAACTGAGTTTAATTTGATCCTGACTGATTAACTTGTCTGCTTGTCTGATTTCCTGAGAATACCCTAGGCTTGACGCTTTTAGTTTATTGCTTTCACAACCAACTTGCTACTGTTTACTTTCTTGCTTCGCAATTTATTTACTTCACCATCTGCTTATTTCTAGTATTAATCTCTACTGTTTTGATCTATTGAGACCTAGTGTCCCTGTGGATTCGATAACCCTATATACTACTTTGACGATACTGTGCACTTGCAGTTTAGAATAGGGTAAAACTTAGAACCTATCAAGTTTTTGGCGCCGTTGCCGGGGACTCTTAGAGTCTTCGATAGTATCGAACTTAGGGTTTTTACTAGAATTTTTTTTTTTTTTTGCTTTTTTCGTTTTTATTTTCATAATTTGCTAACTTTTTCTCTGTTTCTTTCTGTCGCAGGTACGACTTTCGCCTTGCGTCGATCGTTGCATCCCTTGCGTCGATCGTCACTAGGCGATTCTGAGATTGAATCGATCGTTGCACTGATAGCATCGATCGTTGCTGGACGATTACAGACAGTTTATGCCAACGCAGAAAACTCGAAGTAATCCGAACTCGAGCTTAGTTAATCTCGGACTAGAGGAACTTGGACGTCTAGAAAGAACTATCAGAAGAGAAAAGAGAGAGAGAATGGTACGAGAACGTCTGATCTTGATACCAGATGCTAACGGTACCCTGAGGGACCGAGATAACAACCCGTACAATGCTGCTGGGCATCGGGTTGATGCTGAAGGCAACGTGATCCCTGACCCACCTGAGCCACAACCGCAGGCGCAAGCCCAAGGTCAAGCTCAAGGTAGACAAATGGTTGTCCATGAAAGGACTTTGGCTGACTACAACAGACCAGATGAGTTTCATGCAAACCGAACAGCCTTAGTACTTCCTGGTTTTGAGAGGGAGGATTTTGAGATCAAGACCATCTACTACTCGCTGATGAGACAGAATGCTTTCCATGGACATCCAACAGAGCAGCCTTTGGATCACATTGATCAGTTTGAGGACATAATCAATGGCATGAAGTATGATGGAGTTTGCCAGGATTATCTGTTCCTTAAGCTCTTTCCTTACAGTCTCGCTGGAGACGCTAGTGCATGGCTGAAGCAACTGGCACCTGGTCAGTTTACCACTTGGGCAGCACTGAAAAGTGAGTTCCTGAGACATTTCTACGATGATGCGCGTTCAGACCAGTCCAGACAGGACATTCTCACATTTTCCCAAGGAGCTGTGGAGCCTTTAAAAGCTGCTTGGATGAGATTTAGGAAGTATCAGCGTGACTGCCCACACCATGGATTCAGTGAAGTCACATTGCTAGGTATTTTCTTCGGAGGCATAGATCTGCCATATCAGTCTGCGCTGGATAACTCCAGTAATGCAAACTTCAACACCAGGACTCCTGCACAAGCTAAGCAGTTGATTGAGAACTTAGTAAGCAGCAACAGTTGCAAGACTATGGATGAGAGGAGGAAGAAATCTGGTGGAAGTGTTGATAACTCAGAGATGGCTCAATTGAAATCCAGGATGGACAAAATCTGCAATCTTCTAGGTGAAAAGAAAGCTGTCCACTTTGCTCAAGAAGTAGAAGTAATTCAGACTGAGGAGGACACTCAGGAAGAAGATGTGAATTACATCGGAGGATCTGGTTTCCAAGGAAACAGATTTGGATATCAATCTGGGAACATATTTTCTGGTGGAGGACAGAAGGGTACCTTCACAGGCAATCAGAACTCTTCAAGCTTTGGACAGACCAGTAATTTTCAGAAGCCTTATGGACAAAGTGCTCAGAGAACCTACAGATCTTCATCTTATCAGACACCTCCTGCACCCACTGCTTTCGAGACTAAGATGGAAACGATGTTGGAACAGGTACTGGAGAGCCAGAACAAGATTTCTGTGGACAGTAACAAGAAGCTGGATGCAGTTTATGAGAATCTCAATGGGAAGTTTGAGACTCTGAGCACTCATGTGAAGCAGCTGGACACTCAGGTGAATCAGATTTCCAGTTCTATGAAGGGAAAAGGAGTTGCAGACACTCACATTAAGGCCTGATCTATGTACGTTAATGATGGATCTCACCTAGGGGAAAAATTCGAGCTAAGTACAGCTGAGTTGGTGGAGGAAGAAGAATTCTCGAATTCTGGAGAAAAACTCTCGGGTGAAAACTGTGAAAATCGTATTGCAACGATCGACACACATCCAGTGTCGGTCGATGCAACTCGTAGACAGACAGACTTGACGGATGATAATGGCATTGATGCAGAGTTGGATCTCGATCACTTATTCACTGGAGCCTCTGAGGTTACTCAACAGGAGATCTACGCACAGATTGTTAGACAGCACTCCTCAGTATCTGAAGTGATTAAGAAAGAAATTGAAGAGCTTAAGAAGCTAGAAGAAAGTGGTGAAGACTTGGAAGAAATTCCACCGTCTGATCATCCGCCTTATCATCCCTGTGTACAGTGGTACTTAAACAGGATGCTGCCTTTAGATGAAGAGCTGAGAAACTGGGTGATTATAGTTCCCCAACACATTAGTGAGGTGCTACTGAAAAAGATCCCGAAGAAGCTGCCTGACCCTGGAGTCTTTGTGCTTAAGTGCTCCATCTTCGAGGACAGTTTTAGACGCTCTCTGTGTGACTTAGGAGCTGCTGGAAGTATGATGCCTTATTCTGTGGCAGAGAAGCTGAAGGATTATGTGTGTTCATTGGTGTAATTATCAGATTACAACCTAACATAATCAACTAGGATCTAGGTGATTTGCAGATGAATCATAAACAGATCAGGATGGTTACCTTGTGATTGCAGCGGATTGATCAAAGGAATATCGAGATCTGCAAGAGCTGATAGAAACCGGCTCCTCCTAGGTATCCACACGCTTACAAGCTACTGGATCAGGCTGCTAGACCAAAGCTGGAACAACAGAGAGAGAGAGGACGGTCAGACCTAATAAAATCGCAGACTTATTGTCTCACTGGCGCCTGTCCTCTTCCTTATGTGGGCCCAAGTAATTAAACTAATGGCCTATTAGGCTTTTGGGCCCAAGACCCAAATCAGACAAAAGACTGTCTTTTGTCTGGCCCAATTCTCTGTACAAATACAGTAAATGCCTTGCATCTTATCGTATTAATTCCAATTAACTTTCCCGTTAGCTATGGTGTGTGACCCTTTGGGATCATACAATACTGGTAATAAGTCCTAAACTTATAGATCAAGAGCGGGCTCTAGCAAGTCATCATGATCACCCAGTATTTATGACTTATGTCTGATCTCGACACTTATCATACTTTCTAGAGATAGTACAGTAGATTTCAGGACATTCCCAACAATCTCCCACTTGTACTGGAATTCTACATTCCCTAATCCTTTTGTCTCAATATCTCGATCTGGCATAAGGCAAGATGCGTGTCATCCTTATATAGCCAGACCATGTTCATCGGACCAGATTTGATACTGACAATTCAAACGACTTGGGCAAGTCCGTTTGGGAGTGGCCACTCTCTTACCAGCTATCAAGTCTCCGATTGGCCTAGAGATATTACCTCCGTTGAACGGCAGGGACAAATCCCATCTTGTTCCATCACTATGAACTACACACTTCATAATACACCCAACCAAGGTCCTTATAGCTCCCAGTTACGAAACAGCGTTAGACAATGATCAAAGCGCATCAATCCATGTGCAACCACATGCATGCGAACTCAGGTCTAAGGACTATACTCTATAGTCGTGAATGAGAACCTCTCATGACACAGATATTAATATCTTGTAGAGTTCTCATCAGCGGGCCATGTCCGGTCATATGCTCCCCTACATATACCTATGTGTCGACTTTGATGCCGCGCATCTATGACCCCTCGAAACTTGGTCATAAGTCTCAACACACTCTAGTCTCAAATGGTTGTTGGTGTTCCAATTTCAACAACCTTTGATTATGGACACTATGATTTATGTCATTTCGTTAAATATGGGGTTTCAGGATCAAGTCTACTCATGTACTTCGATGGCCCATATATAATGACATGAATCATTTTGGAACGATTATTTTATATCACAGTTAAAAATAATCCAGAAATAAAATTTCATTAACATTAAAATGTTTACATGAACCAATCAAAATAACTAAAATAAAGCCCTCACAACTCCCACTCAAAAGAGATTACATTTGAATATCTCTAATTCCTACAGCAGCAGTATGCAACTCGTGCTTAGGTCTCGGGAGTGGCTTTGTCAACGGGTCAGCCACGTTCTCATCAGTGGGAACTCTGCTGACCATTACTTCACCTCTATTCACTATATCACGAATCAGGTGATACCTTCTCATAATATGTTTGGATTTCTGATGATGTCTCGGTTCCTTAGCTTGAGCAATTGCACCATTGTTGTCACAATACAGTGTCAGAGGCTCATTGGCATTTGGGAATACACCGAGTTCAATCAAGAAGTTCCTTATCCAAACTCCTTCCTTCGCAGCTTCTGAAGCAGCGATGTATTCAGCTTCAGTTGTGGAATCTGCCACGGTGCTCTGCTTGGAGCTCTTCCAACTTACTGCACCACCATTCAGACAGAAGATGTAACCAGACTGTGACCGGAAATCATCTTTATCTGTCTGAAAACTTGCATCCGTGAATCCACTCATTTCAAGCACTTCACTTCCTCCGTAAACCAAGAACTTATCCTTAGTATTCCTCAAATACTTCAGGATATTCTTTACGGCAATCCAGTGACTCTCACCTGGATTAGACTGGTACCTACTCGTCATGCTTAGTGCATAAGCAACATCAGGACGAGTACTGATCATGGCATACATGATAGATCCTATAGCCGAAGCATAAAGAATCCTACTCATGCGCTTAAGCTCATCAGGTGTTTTGGGACACTGATCCTTGCTTAGTGTAGCACCATGTATCATTGGCGTGAATCCCTTCTTGGATTTATCCATTCCGAATCGATGCAGGACTTTGTCTATGTAAGAATCTTGACAAAGTCCAACCAGCCTTTTAGATCTGTCTCTAAAGATTCAGATTCCAAGAACATACGCGGCTTCACCCATGTCCTTCATGGAAAAACAACTTCCCAGCCAGTCTTTAACAGACTTCAGCATTGGAATATCATTTCCAAGAAGCAATATGTCATCAACATATAGGATAAGAAACGCCACTTTGCTCCCACTAGTTTTCTTATACACACATTGTTCCTCTTTGTTTCTGATGAAGTCAAAATTCTTTATTGCCTCATCAAAACAAAGATTCCAACTCCTGGATGCTTGCTTCAATCCATAAATGGATTTATGAAGTTTGCATACTTTCCCAGCATTCTTAGGATCAATGTAACCGTCAGGCTGTGTCATATACACATCCTCCTCCAAGATTCCATTCAGGAAGGCGGTTTTCACATCCATCTGCCAAATCTCATAATCATAATAAGCGGCAGTTGCTAGGAGAATCCGAATTGATTTCATCATGGCCACTGGTGAATAGGTTTCATCATAGTCTATACCATGAATTTGCTTGAAACCTTTTGCCACCAACCTGGCCTTGTAAATCTGGACATTTCCATCCATGTCAATCTTCTTCTTGAAGATCCATTTACACTCGATGGCTTTCGCACTAGCGGGTAAGTCAACCAGTGAAAACACTCGGTTGACTGACATGGAGTCCATCTCGGATTCAGTGGCTTCACGCCACTTTGAGGAGTCAGGGCCCATCATGGCTTCTGCTAAGTTCGAGGGTTCATCACTGTCAATGATCAAAAGATCATGGCAATTCGTCACGAGGAATCCCTGATATCTATCGTGTTCGTGACGGATCCTTCCGGATCTTCGAACTTCAGGTACTGCAGGTTCAGGTGATATTACAACTTCATGTAATTCATCCTGCTGTTCTTCCTCATTAGGTTGAACAGGTTCCTGTCCTTCTTGAATTTCATCAAGTTGTACCTTACTCCCACTATCTTTCTTAGAGAGAAATTCCCTCTCAAGAAAAGTACAATCCCGAGCAACAAAGATCTTGTTCTCGGATCGCAGATAGAAGTAATAAGCCTTGGTATCCCTAGGATAACCAATGAAGTAGCATTTGTCAGATTTTGGTGTAAGCTTGTCTGAGATTAATCTTTTGACATAGGCTTCACAACCCCAAATTCTGAGAAAAGACATTGCTGGAGCTTTTCCAGTCCATAACTCATATGGTGTCTTTGCTACT
Source organism: Orychophragmus violaceus (assembly GCA_030180135.1). Taxonomy (NCBI): domain Eukaryota; kingdom Viridiplantae; phylum Streptophyta; class Magnoliopsida; order Brassicales; family Brassicaceae; genus Orychophragmus; species Orychophragmus violaceus. The sequence continues at coordinate 84,778,039 of CM058238.1, read as the reverse complement.
GATTTTGATGGCACTCTGTTCAGTGTGAACGTTGCGGTCAGCAAAGCATATCCCCAAAGGGATATAGGAAGGTCTGTGTGACTCATCATGGATCGGACCATATCTAACAATGTCCGATTCCTTCTCTCAGACACACCATTCCACTGAGGTGTTCCAGGAGGTGTGAGTTGGGAGATGATCCCACACTCACTCAGATGATCACGGAATTCCTGGCTCAAGTATTCTCCTCCTCGGTCCGACCGAAGAGCCTTAATACTCTTACCAAGCTGGTTCTGTACTTCATTATGGAATTCTTTGAACTTCTCAAAGGTTTCCGACTTATGTTTCATCAAGTAGACATATCCATATCTACTGAAATCATCAGTGAATGTAATGAAGTACTGATAGTTTCCTCTAGCATTTGTGGACATTGGGCCACACACGTCAGTATGTATCAGGCCCAATAGTTCACTGGCCCTTTCTGTAGGTTTATTAAAAGGAGCCCGTGTCATTTTGCCCATTAGGCAAGATTCGCATTGCTCACAAGACTCAAAGTCAAATGAGCCCAAGAGTCCATTTGAATGGAGCCTCTTGACGCGTTTCTCACTAATGTGCCCCAAACGACAATGCCAGAGAAACATTTCATTTTCTTCGTTAGATTTGAACCGTTTTGTATTAATGTTATATACTGGAGCAGATTGATCCAGCATGTACAGCCCATTAATAAGAGGGGCACAGCCATAGAACATATTATTGAGATTAAAGGAACACAATTTATTCTTAATAGAAAAATCAAATCCTTGCAAATCCAATAATGAAACCGAAATGATATTTCTGCTTATAGCAGGTACAAAATAGCAATTCTCAAGTTCTAAAATCAATCCAGAAGGTAAAGACAACAAGTAAGTGCCAACGGCCAGTGCTGGAACCTTCGCTCCATTGCCAACCCGCAACTCTACTTGCCCTTGCTTCAACCTTCTACTGTTGCTGAGTGCCTGCATATTAGTACAAATATGAGCCCCACATCCAGTATCTAATACCCAAGTGGTATTATCAGAAGTAGTAGTATTTACTTCAATAACAAAAATACCTGAAGCAGTAGTCTCCAAGGACTTCTTCTTCTTCTTCAGACTTTCCTGGTATTTCTTATAGTCCCTGCGATAGTGCCCTGCCTCTTTGCAAAAGTGGCAGATATCAGAAGGCCCAGCTTTAGACACGGGCTTGGGCTTGGCCTTTTCATTGTTGACTGCCTTGCCCTTTCCCTTGTCTGCAGCGGATTTCTTGAAACCCTTGCCCTTCTGCACCATGAGTACAGACGGCTCCTTGGCCTTCTTCAGATTAGGTTCTGCAGTCTTGAGCATACCATGTAGCTCAGGCAAAGTCTTTATCAACCCATGCATATTATAGTTCAAGATGAACTGGTCATATGCAGGAGTAAGAGACTGCAGAACGATATCACAAGCAAGCTCTTGGCTTATAGGACAGTCGAGTCTAGTCAAATGATCGAGATAACCCATCATTTTCAGAACATGTGGACTCACTGCTGCATCCTTAGCCATTTTACAGTCCAAGAGATTCTTTACAGTTTGGAATCTCTCTGTACGAGCCTGCTCCTCAAACAACGCTTTCAGGTTTGCCATCAGTTCCATGGGACAAGTCAGTCCTTCCCACTGCATCTGCAGTTCGGGAGCCATTGTCGCCAACATTAGGCAAACCACGTCATTAGCATCTGAAGAATGCGTATCCCAAGCATTCTTCACAGCTTGTGCGGCATTATTCGCAGGTCTAGGGGAGAGAACTCTTTCAAGGACATAAGCCTTCTTCTCCTGCCTGAGTGATATATCATGGTTTTTACTAGTTTTAGGCCATGATATAGATGTGTTTTAGTGTCTTTTGTCTTTGTTTAGAGTCTTTTACAGGTATAATCAGGTTGGGAGCTAAATTGGAGATTATGGAGCATTTTGGAGATTTTTGGAGTGATTGGCCGAGAGATAGAGTTCACTGTCCGAAACAGAGAAAGGTGTCGATCGTTGCACTCTAGCAACGATCGTTGCACCAGCGAGATGGGCCAAAAGCTCGGCGGTTTAGAAGAATCAAGATATTGCACTTTGATCCAGAAGTTCCTGATATTTACAAAGAAGCCCCTGGCCGAGATTATGCCTATATAATAGAGTTTTTAGAGTTTTTATTAGATACACTTTCATAATTAAGAGCAGAGGATTTTTAGAGCTTTTGGGGCTGATCTGAACCTAATTCATCATCTGTATTTGGAGAAGATTTCGAACCCCTTTTACTCTTATTCTTTTATGCAATTTACTTATCATATGATCATGTTTTCATTATCTATGTCTGAGTAGATTCCTAGTTAGACTTAGGGTTTCTCACATAGGATTTCATGACTTGCTAGACTTGTTCAATTTCAGTTAAGGATTCAAACTATATCTGTTCTTCAATTTAATTGTGCTTAAAGCTAGTTCTAACCTGATCAATTAGAATCTAGATCTTAGGTTGCTAAATACGTCACGGAAGTGGGGTTTAGGAACCAGAACTAATTAAATTGGGCAATTAAACTTTGCGCAAACGAAAGTTTGGTTTAGGATAATTGTGAACATATCAAACTCGAACTTATTGCTAGTTTAATCTGTTAGTTCTCGCAAACGGAAGTTTGGTTTGCTGCACTTAGACTTAGAGAATTATCGCAAAGGAATTTGGTTAATTCTATATCTGTGTTTTGAGTTCTAGAACTGTGCTTAATTAGATCCTTGCTGAATGAACTGTCTGCTAGTCTGATTTCCTGAGAATACCCTAGGTTTGACGCTTTTAATTACTTGCTTTCACAACCAATAATCTCTGCTACTGATTTACTTTCTTGCACTATTTTCAATACAATCACATTGCTTATTTCTAGTATTCATTCCCTACGGTTTGATTCTCTTGAGACCAAGTGTCCCTGTGGATTCGATAACCCTATATACTACTTTGACATTGCTGTACACTTGCAATTTAGTATAGGGATTAATTCTTGACCTATCAAGTTTTTGGCGCCGTTGCCGGGGACTCTTTGAGTCTTCGATAGCTTCGAACTTAGGGTTTTTACTAGGATTTTTATTTTTTGTTTAGTTTACTACTTTTTCTTTTTCTTACGTTTCAGGTACGCCTGATCGCCCTGCATCGATCGACACAGTCCTGAGTGTCGATCGTTGCATCATCGAGCCTGCATCGATCGACGCCTCTCTTGCATCGATCGACACAAGGCGAAACCAGTGGTGCCGAGAGTTTGAGCATTTAGCTGGGGATTTCTTGATGGAGCCTGTGATTCTGACTCGCGACGAGAGCGGAGTTCTACGAGACCAGGAAGGTCACATATATAACGCAAAGGGTCAGAAACTGGATGGGGAAGGAAACCTCATCATACCAGATGTTGCCGTGGGCGCGGAACATCGACGAGCGGATGGTCACGAGAAGACACTTGCTGATTATAACAGACCAGATATATTCTATGCTAATCGGTCTGCGATTCGACCACCTCCGTTCACCAGAGCTGAGTTTAAGCTGAAACCTGAGTACTACGCATTGATTGGACAGTATCAATTCCATGGTCTTTCAAGCGAGCATCCTATGGATCACATAGACACATTTGAGGAATTGGCTAGCAGTATCACAGCTGAAGGAATTTCTTCTGATTATATTTTCTGTAAGCTCTTCCCATTCTCTCTTAAAGGAGATGCAGCTTACTGGCTGAGACAGCTAGAACCAGGATCTTTGACCACTTGGGAAGCAGTCAAGAAGGAGTTCCTTAGACATTTTTATGACGATGCGTTATCTGAGCAGCTTAGACATGATATCCTGACATTCAAACAGCAGCCTACAGAGCCTTTTAAAGCAGCTTGGATGAGATTTAAGATGTACCAGAGAGATTGTCCACACCATGGATTCTCTGAGGTACAGCTTCTGAGTGCCTTTTTCAGGGGTTTGGATTTTTGGTATCAGAGAGCTTTGGACACAGGAAGTGATGGAAACTTCTATACCAAGACCCCAGAAGAAGCTAAAGAGCTTATTAAGAACTTATTGACTAGCTATAGTGTCAAGAATGCTGACAAGGAAAGGCAGAGATCTAGTTGCAGAGATGATAGCTTGCAGATAGCTGATTTGAGGGACAAGGTGGATTATATCCACAACATGGTAGTAGCTGGAGAATTTGTAGAAGTGAATTATGTTAATGAAGCTGATTTTCATGAACACACATCTAGAAGTCAACAGAGACAAGCTCCGAGATCGAATGGCTATTCACCTCACCAAATTCCTCCCACTAAAGAGCAGACAAAGATTGAGTCTATGCTTGAGCAGCTACTACTTGGACAGAACAAGATGACGCAAGATCTGGATGGAAAGATGGACTTCATGTATCAGGATCTGAGTGGAAAATTGGAATCTTTGACAAGCAGAGTTGACAATCTGGATGCTAGGATGAAGCAAGTGGAAACCAGTATACAGACAGAGCATGTTAAGGCGGCTTCGGCAGAAGAAGAAGTTGAGCAGAATCGAGAAACTGAAGATCTGGAACTGGAAAATCCGAGGAAAATTCAGAATGATCGCCTTGCATCGATCGACGCAAATGTGCATCGATCGACACATCCTGCGAGAGTCAGTGTCGATCGTTACCATTTCAGCAACGATCGACACCATGGGCGTGAGCAGCCAAATTTCCCAGAGAAACCGAAAGCTGACACAGAAAGAGCCTACAAACCGAAGATTCCTTTCCCTAAGAAGTCCAAGCAAGAGATTAAGTTGGAAAAATGCATGGAGATAATGAGAGAAAAGCTAACTGACACTCCATTGATTGATGCCACTAAGACCAATCCCATGATGAAGACATGTGTTACAGACATCCTCTCTAGCAACATGACTGAAGAAGAAGGATGCTTGATGATCTCAGAAGTATGTGATGCTGTTGTTAATGGTAGGGTTCCTGAGAAGCTAAAGGATCCAGGAGGTTTTATGATAGACTGCTCTATCTATAGAGACAGATTTCAGAGGGCATTATGTGATCTCGGCTCAAGTATAAATCTCATGCCGTACTCTGTGGCTGTGAGATTGGGACTACTGAACTTCCAGCCTACTAGGATCCCTTTAGTCCTAGCTGATCGATCAAGAAGACATCCAGAAGGAATTCTTGAGAACATCCCTCTTAGAGTTGGGAATTACTTTATTCCAACGGACTTTATGGTACTGAAGTATGAGATTGAGCATGATGATCCTCTACTGCTTGGTAGATCCTTTTTAGCCACTGCTGGAGCTGTGATTGATGTACGCCATGGATTGATTGATCTCCACCTGGGAGATGAGCCTTTGCAGTTTAAAATGGATAAATTGAAAAAACCCACCATTGATGGACAGAGTTTCAGCATTGATACAGAACTAGAAGCTGAGATTGGAGAGAAGAAGATGGCGGTTCCTCTTGAACCTGCTCTAACATCTTCAGTGTCTGCAACTGATCATAAGCAGAAAGCTCCAAACATCTTATTTCCACCAAAGGTAAGGCACAAATCATCTAAGCTTAAACATCCTAACCGCATTACTTTGAATGCAGGACAACATCCTACCCCACCTAAGCTTCGCTCCCGCCCTGATTCTGTTGGTTTCTTCCTTGGGAGATCCCATGATCCGAATGCTTATACGCTGCACCCTCAACTTGAAAAACCTTGCGCGTCCGGTCAAGCTATTGACCTTAAACAAGCGCTGGGTGGGAGGCAACCCACCATTAGGTACTGGTGTTTTTCTTTTTAATTTTTGGTGTTTTTGTTAGGATTTTACGTTTGTTTTTGTTTCTGGTGCAGTCATGTTTGCAGGTCTCGGATTAAATCGCAGTGCAGCGATCGATGCATTTCTGCATCGATCGTCACAACACGAAATGAATCGCATTGCAGCGATCGTTGCGGTCCTGAGCAACGATCGACCATATACGAGAATCGCCAAGTAACGGTCGATGCATCTAAATGCACCGATCGATGCTGTGCGACAGAGGTAACCCGACAGACATAATTTCACCTTTTCAATTTATTTTATTTTCTTTTTACCGATCCTTCGCTGGACACTACTGGGGACAGTGTGTCTTAAGTGTGGGGGAGGTGCTACTGACGTTTATCTTTCTGTTTTCTTAAGAGTCAGTCCGTTTTTCAAAATTTTTTGTTTTTTTTTTGAGTCAAAATTGTTTAAGTAAGAAACTATGATTTTCTGAGGAGATTTACAAGACTTGCAGGAACTTAAGTAACCATTGGGATGAAGTTGCAGGATCTATCTCTGACTATTAGAAAACCCCATCACAGATCAACCTACTGGGAACACCCACATCACTTCAGGTATCAAAGGATCCTTTTACTGACTTCACCCCTAATACTGACTTAGATTTTCTCACCTAAGGGCTTGGTATACTTTATGTCGGATTCCCTGTTAGTTCTGACACAGCCTGTAAACCTGTCCTATTTAGTTCCCTTCTCCCCTTCTATAAAGTAAAAAAATAATAAAAATAAACTGAGGATGAGTTAGTAACTCCGAAGTGGTCATGGGAATGGTAGCAAACACTATTTTCTCTCATGTGATCCATGGAATGTGTCCAAAGTACACCCCATAACGGGAAGAACACTGATAAAAAAAATAAAATGATACCCAGTGGGGAAAAATCAGTTGTTAAAGAAGGGAAAGAGAAGAAAGGGACTAGAGAAAGATAGTATGGTGGTCTAGAGCTGATTAGGTAAGAATCCATGTGCCTTTAGATCGATACTCCTTAGGTGAGACCGCACTTAAATACTTGCAGAAGTCAGTAGGGAGAATTTGAATGCTTGAATGTGATTGTGGAGTTTACCTAGGACAGTTGCTAAGTGTGGGGGAAGTACATGTTGGTCTTGATATCCTGTGATTGATTCTTTCAGTGGTTTACTAAGGGGAATCTGAGTATTGTAGCTTCTAAGATGAAATGAGTTTCTGAAGAGTTTTCAAACCTCTTCACCATGTTTTAGTTCTATGTTTTGCTTGAGGGCAAGCAAAGGCTAAGTGTGGGGGAGTTGATATATCATGGTTTTTACTAGTTTTAGGCCATGATATAGATGTGTTTTAGTGTCTTTTGTCTTTGTTTAGAGTCTTTTACAGGTATAATCAGGTTGGGAGCTAAATTGGAGATTATGGAGCATTTTGGAGATTTTTGGAGTGATTGGCCGAGAGATAGAGTTCACTGTCCGAAACAGAGAAAGGTGTCGATCGTTGCACTCTAGCAACGATCGTTGCACCAGCGAGATGGGCCAAAAGCTCGGCGGTTTAGAAGAATCAAGATATTGCACTTTGATCCAGAAGTTCCTGATATTTACAAAGAAGCCCCTGGCCGAGATTATGCCTATATAATAGAGTTTTTAGAGTTTTTATTAGATACACTTTCATAATTAAGAGCAGAGGATTTTTAGAGCTTTTGGGGCTGATCTGAACCTAATTCATCATCTGTATTTGGAGAAGATTTCGAACCCCTTTTACTCTTATTCTTTTATGCAATTTACTTATCATATGATCATGTTTTCATTATCTATGTCTGAGTAGATTCCTAGTTAGACTTAGGGTTTCTCACATAGGATTTCATGACTTGCTAGACTTGTTCAATTTCAGTTAAGGATTCAAACTATATCTGTTCTTCAATTTAATTGTGCTTAAAGCTAGTTCTAACCTGATCAATTAGAATCTAGATCTTAGGTTGCTAAATACGTCACGGAAGTGGGGTTTAGGAATCTGAACTAATTAAATTGGGCAATTAAACTTTGCGCAAACGAAAGTTTGGTTTAGGATAATTGTGAACATATCAAACTCGAACTTATTGCTAGTTTAATCTGTTAGTTCTCGCAAACGGAAGTTTGGTTTGCTGCACTTAGACTTAGAGAATTATCGCAAAGGAATTTGGTTAATTCTATATCTGTGTTTTGAGTTCTAGAACTGTGCTTAATTAGATCCTTGCTGAATGAACTGTCTGCTAGTCTGATTTCCTGAGAATACCCTAGGTTTGACGCTTTTAATTACTTGCTTTCACAACCAATAATCTCTGCTACTATTTACTTTCTTGCACTATTTTCAATACAATCACATTGCTTATTTCTAGTATTCCTTCCCTACGGTTTGATTCTCTTGAGACCAAGTGTCCCTGTGGATTCGATAACCCTATATACTACTTTGACATTGATGTACACTTGCAGTTTAGTATAGGGATTAATTCTTGATTTTCTGAGGAGATTTACAAGACTTGCAGGAACTTAAGTAACCATTGGGATGAAGTTGCAGGATCTATCTCTGACTATTAGAAAACCCCATCACAGATCAACCTACTGGGAACACCCACATCACTTCAGGTATCAAAGGATCCTTTTACTGACTTCACCCCTAATACTGACTTAGATTTTCTCACCTAAGGGCTTGGTATACTTTATGTCGGATTCCCTGTTAGTTCTGACACAGCCTGTAAACCTGTCCTATTTAGTTCCCTTCTCCCCTTCTATAAAGTAAAAAAATAATAAAAATAAACTGAGGATGAGTTAGTAACTCCGAAGTGGTCATGGGAATGGTAGCAAACACTATTTTCTCTCATGTGATCCATGGAATGTGTCCAAAGTACACCCCATAACGGGAAGAACACTGATAAAAAAAATAAAATGATACCCAGTGGGGAAAAATCAGTTGTTAAAGAAGGGAAAGAGAAGAAAGGGACTAGAGAAAGATAGTATGGTGGTCTAGAGCTGATTAGGTAAGAATCCATGTGCCTTTAGATCGATACTCCTTAGGTGAGACCGCACTTAAATACTTGCAGAAGTCAGTAGGGAGAATTTGAATGCTTGAATGTGATTGTGGAGTTTACCTAGGACAGTTGCTAAGTGTGGGGGAAGTACATGTTGGTCTTGATATCCTGTGATTGATTCTTTCAGTGGTTTACTAAGGGGAATCTGAGTATTGTAGCTTCTAAGATGAAATGAGTTTCTGAAGAGTTTTCAAACCTCTTCACCATGTTTTAGTTCTATGTTTTGCTTGAGGGCAAGCAAAGGCTAAGTGTGGGGGAGTTGATATATCATGGTTTTTACTAGTTTTAGGCCATGATATAGATGTGTTTTAGTGTCTTTTGTCTTTGTTTAGAGTCTTTTACAGGTATAATCAGGTTGGGAGCTAAATTGGAGATTATGGAGCATTTTGGAGATTTTTGGAGTGATTGGCCGAGAGATAGAGTTCACTGTCCGAAACAGAGAAAGGTGTCGATCGTTGCACTCTAGCAACGATCGTTGCACCAGCGAGATGGGCCAAAAGCTCGGCGGTTTAGAAGAATCAAGATATTGCACTTTGATCCAGAAGTTCCTGATATTTACAAAGAAGCCCCTGGCCGAGATTATGCCTATATAATAGAGTTTTTAGAGTTTTTATTAGATACACTTTCATAATTAAGAGCAGAGGATTTTTAGAGCTTTTGGGGCTGATCTGAACCTAATTCATCATCTGTATTTGGAGAAGATTTCGAACCCCTTTTACTCTTATTCTTTTATGCAATTTACTTATCATATGATCATGTTTTCATTATCTATGTCTGAGTAGATTCCTAGTTAGACTTAGGGTTTCTCACATAGGATTTCATGACTTGCTAGACTTGTTCAATTTCAGTTAAGGATTCAAACTATATCTGTTCTTCAATTTAATTGTGCTTAAAGCTAGTTCTAACCTGATCAATTAGAATCTAGATCTTAGGTTGCTAAATACGTCACGGAAGTGGGGTTTAGGAATCTGAACTAATTAAATTGGGCAATTAAACTTTGCGCAAACGAAAGTTTGGTTTAGGATAATTGTGAACATATCAAACTCGAACTTATTGCTAGTTTAATCTGTTAGTTCTCGCAAACGGAAGTTTGGTTTGCTGCACTTAGACTTAGAGAATTATCGCAAAGGAATTTGGTTAATTCTATATCTGTGTTTTGAGTTCTAGAACTGTGCTTAATTAGATCCTTGCTGAATGAACTGTCTGCTAGTCTGATTTCCTGAGAATACCCTAGGTTTGACGCTTTTAATTACTTGCTTTCACAACCAATAATCTCTGCTACTGATTTACTTTCTTGCACTATTTTCAATACAATCACATTGCTTATTTCTAGTATTCATTCCCTACGGTTTGATTCTCTTGAGACCAAGTGTCCCTGTGGATTCGATAACCCTATATACTACTTTGACATTGCTGTACACTTGCAGTTTAGTATAGGGATTAATTCTTGACCTATCACTGAGCACAAGTCTCAGGTTCCTGGACCAGTTCAGGAAGTTTGATCCGTTCAGTTTGTCCTTCTCAAGGGCAGACCGGATCGAGAAAGTGTTTTGTGTTGTTGTGCTTGACATAGCTGAAATTATGAGACAATAGAGTTTTAGTTATTTAGTTCATAAAAGAGTAATCTTAAAAACTTATAAGAAAACTCGCATTGCATTCAAAATTTCTTTGTTTAACCTCATAAGAATGCAATGATTCCGAGACCCATGTTCAACCAAAACCAAAGTGGGCCACTGGCCGTCACCCGGAATTAGCTTTACTTGGTAAGCATACACACAGCTAGTTATATCCATATAACTCTCGGTTGTGGATTGGGCCCAAGGCCCAATTCACCAGATGTCTCAAGGCCCGGGACTCCCGATGGCCCAGTCAAGAAAACCAATCTCTTACAGCCAAATAATCACTAAAGTCTGGGACTCCCAATGAAATTAGTGACTATATACTACTTTACTTACGCAAAAACAGACACCTCACACTGTAAGCCATATCTGTAATTGAATAAGCGTTAAGTAGCTGACAAGATTGTGCAAGACATCCAAGCTTGATATTGGTTTTGAGGATTTTAGGTTTTCTTTCCAAAAATAGAAGATTACTATTTTGGGAAACTTACTTATTTTAGAAACTTTCTAAATTTAGAAATATGCTAAAATTAGAAACTTCTAATATTAGAAACTTTCTAATTTAATGTTTTATTAAAGTTTTCGGTTGGGTCACAAATTATAGGCCCAATTCTTGGCCCAAGACCACAGAATTCCAATTGGCCCAATAATTTGACATAACCGAGTCGGTTCATTAATTCTGGTCCAAGACCAAATTAACTACTAAATCCAACTGGTTATTTACTAAACCAGACCAGCTCTAAATTATTTGGTCCAACCAAATCAAACTTAGACCAGCCTTCGGTTTAGGTTAAAATTCAATTTTGAATTTAAATCCGGTTTAACCAGAAATTAAATAATACCAATTGTATTAAATAATTTCCAGCAAACCGCGATTTGGGTTAACCGCTTGAACCATACATTAAAAACAAAAACGTTTTCTTAATTCAAAAATCGACTTTGACTTTTCAATTCGTTTCATGCCATTCACTTTACGATCATGAGATTGACTAAAAGACAAAAGCGATTCTCAACCTTAACAAACCTAACAAATCGATTGATAATTAATTCAATAATTGAATTTGACTTTTCCAAATCGTTTTCATGCAATCATAATTCAATAATTGCTTTTGACTTATGATTCGATTCATGACATACACATAAAGACAAAACGATTCTAATGATTGTAAAACAAAATCAACAAGCGAATTCTTAATTATACAACAAGGTCAACATGTGCGATTGTTTAACCTGACCTTATTCTTACAAATCGATTCATACAATTCTAGGTTTTCAAAGTTTCAATCAATTTTATTCATTAAAATCGATTCATCAAACTAATAAACAACCTAGTATGATCCAAAAAGCAAAAACCTAATGACCTAGTCTCTGATACCACTGAAGGATTATGTGTGTTCATTGGTGTAATTATCAGATTACAACCTAACATAATCAACTAGGATCTAGGTGATTTGCAGATGAATCATAAACAGATCAGGATGGTTACCTTGTGATTGCAGCGGATTGATCAAAGGAATATCGAGATCTGCAAGAGCTGATAGAAACCGGCTCCTCCTAGGTATCCACACGCTTACAAGCTACTGGATCAGGCTGCTAGACCAAAGCTGGAACAACAGAGAGAGAGAGGACGGCCAGACCTAATAAAATCGCAGACTTATTGTCTCACTGGCGCCTGTCCTCTTCCTTATGTGGGCCCAAGTAATTAAACTAATGGCCTATTAGGCTTTTGGGCCCAAGACCCAAATCAGACAAAAGACTGTCTTTTGTCTGACCCAATTCTCTGTACAAATACAGTAAATGCCTTGCATCTTACCGTATTAATTCCAATTAACTTTCCCGTTAGCTATGGTGTGTGACCCTTTGGGATCATACAATACTGGTAATAAGTCCTAAACTTATAGATCAAGAGCGGGCTCTAGCAAGTCATCATGATCACCCAGTATTTATGACTTATGTCTGATCTCGACACTTATCATACTTTCTAGAGATAGTACAGTAGATTTCAGGACATTCCCAACAGAAGCTGGGAATGCTGGATTTTTCTCCCACTAGGACCTCTCTTGTCCTAGCCGATCAGTCTATACGATTTCCGGAAGGACTCTTAAAATACATCCCAGTGAGAGTTGGAAACTACTTCGTTCCGACAAACTTCCTTGTACTGAAATATGACTGCGATCCTGATGAAGCATTGCTGCTTGGAAGACCATTCTTGGCTACAGCGGGAGCTATGATAGATGTTAGACAGAGTCTAATAGACCTCCATCTGGGAGATGAGCCGCTGCGATATGAGATGGAGAAGCTGCGAAAGCCACTGATAGATGGGCAGACATTCACAATCATGGATGCAGATGATGAGCAGCCGGATGACACTGTGATTCTAGATCCTGGAGCACATTTTACTCCATCTTTTCTTGGACATGAGCATTCTGCAACAGCCTATTCTCCACCTTGGATGAGGAGACTTTAACAGAGACAGAAAAAGTCTCTGTCAGGATCTCTTAGTGCCTGAAAGATCTTGTGCGTCCGGTCAAGCTAATGACCTTAAACAAGCGCTGAGTGGGAGGCAACCCACTGTTAGGTTTAGTTGTTTTTCTTTCTTATTTTTGGTGTTTTTCTTAGGATTTCACGTTTTTGGTTTTTTGTTTTTGCTAAGTTTCAGATGCAGAACTCGAACCTGGAGATGTGTGACGATCGATGCCCTTTTGCACCGGTCGTTGCAAGGAGATTTGACGAAGAGGGGTAATCGCTTTGTGACGATCGTTTCTCACAAGCAACGGTCGTTGCAATTGGTTCAATTGCAAAATTAAGGTATGCGATAAACCGGAAAATCAATTATGATTTGACCAGCAACGGTCGTTGCCCCTAAAGCAACGATCGTTGCACCCACGACCGAGGTAAGTACCTTAAACCCTTTTCTCTTCTCTTTTCTCTCTCATTTCCGATCATCCGTACAACCGTGAGCTCACACCCAAAAATCGCCATTTCTCATCATTTTTTTCGTTTCAATTGCTAATACTTCCTATTTCACACTCTAAACCCTTGTATTTAGCTCATATCTCAAGAATCCAAGGTAATGAACTTCTATTTTTCAAATTTTCGGATTCAATTTTAGGGGTTTTAGGGTTTGAGATTTTTGAACTGAAAATTGATGTTGTATGCGTGATTAAACCGATTTAGGGTGATGGGTTTTGATTTTAAACTGATTTGAGATAATGTGGCATGGATTTGAACTGAATTTTTGTTGATTGTTTGCGGCAAAATCGCCTTGCAACGGTCGTTGCATTTATGCAACGGTCATTGCTTTGCGATTTTGGGAAATGTTCGATAAAGTGAAATCGCCTTGCAACGATCGATGCCTTAGATGCAACGGTCGATGCTTCGCGATTTCACAGAGAGTTGCCGAGATTATATTGTTTGAATTTTATTTCTTTTGCAGATGGCATCTCGTAGACAGCCCCGCAAGAAGCAAGCAACATCATCAACGGCCGCAAGACAGTACATTCCACCACCAGAGTGGTTTCACAGACACTCTCAGCCACCTGAGCCATATGTAAGAGATGGACCGCCAGTCGCTTTGCCTTGGCCCCGAGAAGACGCTACAGAGATCCCGACAACCAGACAGTGGCCAAGGGACATTCGCACGTTCTTTAAGTCTGCAGACTTCACGGAGCGACCCCTGCTTGATCGATGGGATGAGCATGACTCATTTCTCTACAGTGGTTGGTGCAACATGGAGCTCAAACCAACTAAGTTTGCAGACTACTCCACCTGTAAGAAGCTGGGGATAGACGAGCAGGTACTTGCAGTATGCAGAGGCATTGGTCTAGGGACAATGCCAATGCGCCCATATGATCTCTATCCTGAGCTGGTAAGGCAGTTATTAGCCACGTGCAGAGTGGTTTACACAGATCTTGATAGCAGGAGTGCTAAAGGAGGTATCTTTACCTTCATGAGTTGGGGAGTCAGGTATCGGATTCCTCTACTAGATCTCTGCAGGATCTACGGTTTCAGTACTGAGCCGAGGCGCATTGTTATGCCACTCGAGTGGGATCCAGTTGAGGCTCGATCATTCTGGGAGTGTATTGGCAGTGGTCAGTACAACTCCAGGACCACACCGGTGAAGATGATGAAGCATCCTGTGCTGAGATATGTCTCGCGTATCTTGTGTTGGAGCTTGCTATGCAAGTTTGAGTCCAACAAGATGCGCAAATATGAGATGGAGCTATTGTTCATGGGGCTGAGAGACCAGTTTACAGGTTCTGGCGTGAGAGATCCTACTCAGGGTCTCAGCTTGGGAGCTGTCTTCGCTTTGCATTTGTGTGATCTGCAGACGAAGCCTTTTGATGGAGTCGGTACTGAGACGATAGGGAGCTTACTTACTCCCATTTTCATGCATTGCGGGATTCCTCTACAGGGCACAGAGTGTGATACAGCCAAGGAGTTCCTTGATCTTAGCCATTTGCAGAGCGCCACCTGGCTCAAGGAGGGGCGCATTTGGGTTTACACCGATCCGATTTCAGGGAGATGTGGTATAGAGCTTCCTGCTGCTAGGTGGACACGGATTGATACGTTGGAGGATCTGAGATTTCAGCCTCCAGAAACTGAGCAGCGTGGGATTCCTTCTATGGCTCATCCGCTGGGAGAGCCTTCCACACGAGCCTCGACTTCTGCTGCCCCTGCGACTTCTGCTGCCCCTGTTGACCTTGGCCCTTATCCTGAGATCACAGCGTCATACGGTGATATGATTGAGGCTGAGTGGAGAGAGCGTAGTGATGGGATATGGAAGACTATGTGGGAGTGGATGCGTGGCTGCACTTGCAGGAGACCGCCACAAGTTCACCAGCCCATCCCAGCACCTACTAGACGCAGACAGCGTTCTCCCGAGGATCCTGATGCTGAGAGATATGGTGGGATTGATGATAGTGAGTGAGCGTAGCTGTCATCTCTGGATTATCGGTTATGTACTCTGTTTTTCTTTTTATTCTTGCACTTTTTCTTTTTATTAGTTTGCTACTATGTTTGGATGGTTTATGCTTGATTAGATACATTTGTTGCATGGGTTTTACTCTGTTTCTAGTGTTTTCAGCTTGCAGGATTCGAAACTGACAAAAACCGACGGATTACTCTGCTAACTTGCTGACTGTTCGTGAAATCGCAGTGCGTCGATCGACACACCATAGTGTCGATCGTTACAATGGAAATCGCACAGCAACGGTCGGTGCACCTAGTGCAACGATCGATGCCTGACTGCGACAGAGGTAAAAACCCGAGAGAACTAACCATTCCATTAACAAATGTTTACTTTCTTTCTTTTAACCAATCCCTTGCTTGACACTACTGGGGACAGTGTGTCTTAAGTGTGGGGGAGGTTCTACTAATTACTTTCTTCTGTTTTCTTAGAGTCAGTTAAATTTTAAAAATTTGTTTTTTGAGTCAAAATTTGTTTAAGTAGGAAACAATGATTTTTTGAGAAGATTAGCAGCATTTGCAGGAACTTAAGTAACCATTGGGATGAAGCTGCAGATTATCTATGACTATTAGAAAACCCAGACACAGATCAGCCTACTGAGAACACCCACATCGATTCAGGTATCAGAGGATCTTTTACTGACTTCAATTTAATCCTGACTTTAGATTTCTCACCTAAGGGCTTGGTATACTTTATGTCGGATTCCCTTGTTGGTTCTGACACAGCCTGTTAACCTGTCCTATTTGGTTCCCTTCTCCCCTTCCTTAAAGTAAAAAAAAAAATAATAATAAACTGAGGATGAGTTAGTAACTCCGAAGTGGTCATGAGAATGGTAGCAAACACTATTTTCTCTCATGTGATCCATGGAATGTGTCCAAAGTACACCCCAAAATAGGAAGAACACTGATAAAAAAAAAAATGATACCCAGTGGGGAAAAATCAGTTGTTAAGGAAGGGAAAAGAGAAGAAAGAGACTAAAGAAAGACAGTTTGGTGGTCTAGAGCTGGCAAGGTAAGAATCCATGTGCCTTTAGATCGATACCCCTTAGGTGAGACCGCACTTAAATACTTGCAGAAGTCAGTAGGGAGAATTTGAATGCGTGAATGTGATTGTGGCGTTTACTTAGGACAGTTGCTAAGTGTGGGGGAAGTATATGTTGGTCTTGATGTCTGTGGATTGACTCTTTCATGTGGATTACTAAGGGGAATCTGAATGTTGCTGCTTCTACGACAAAATGAGTTTCTGAAGAGTTTTCAAACCTCTTCACTGCATTTTAGTTCTCTGTTTTGCTTGAGGGCAAGCAAAGGCTAAGTGTGGGGGAGTTGATATATCATGGTTTTTACCCATTTTATACCATGATATAGATGTGTTTTTAGTGTCTTTTGTGTTCGTTTAGAGTCTTTTACAGGTTTAATCAGGTTTGGAGCTAATTGGAGATATTTGGAGCATTTTGTTACTTTTGGGACGTTTTGGCCGAGAGCTTTACTCACTGTCCGATTTATTGATCAAGCATCGACCGACACACCTTGTGCATCGGTCGACACACTAGCGATATGGGCCGTACGCGTCGGTTTAACAAGTTATGAAGATTTGCAAAGAGGCCCAGAATAGTTCCAGTATTTACACAGAAGCCCCAGCCGAGATTAAGCTTATATATAGAGGATTTTGGTGTTTAATTTACTTACGCTTTCATACTTAGAGCTAAGAGATTTTTAGAGCTTTTGGGGCTGATCTATTTCCTGTATTCACTTATTTTGGAGAAGATTTCGAACCCCTTTGATATTTTATTCTCTTATATGCAATCTATTATTTCTATGATTATGTTTTCATTAATCATGTCTAAGTAGATCCATAGTTAAGTTTAGGGTTTCTCATTAGGGTTTGATGACTTGCTAGACTTGTTTAATTCAGTTAAGGATTCATATGATTAGAATGTTCTTCAAACTAAATTGTGCTTAATGTTAGTTCTAACCTGATCAATTAGAATCTAGATCTTAGGTTGCTAAATTCGACACGAGAGTGTGTTTTAGAATCTGAACTATTTAGGTTGAGCAATTAAATTATTCGCAAAGAGATTTGGTTTAGTTTAATTGTGAACATATCGAACTTGAACTTAATGCAAGTTTAATCTGTTAGTAATTGCAAAGAGATTTGGGTTACTGCACTTAGACTTAGAGAGTTTTCGCAAAGAGATTTGGTTAATTCTATTTCCGTGATTTGAGTTATAGAACTGAGTTTAATTTGATCCTGACTGATTAACTTGTCTGCTTGTCTGATTTCCTGAGAATACCCTAGGCTTGACGCTTTTAGTTTATTGCTTTCACAACCAACTTGCTACTGTTTACTTTCTTGCTTCGCAATTTATTTACTTCACCATCTGCTTATTTCTAGTATTAATCTCTACTGTTCTGATCTATTGAGACCTAGTGTCCCTGTGGATTCGATAACCCTATATAATACTTTGACGATACTGTGCACTTGCAGTTTAGAATAGGGTAAAACTTAGAACCTATCAGTGGTGTCGATCGACAGACATAGTCTGCGTCGATCGATACAGTGCTCGAAATTCTGGTTATTGAACCTTGAATTTGCAGAAACCAAACTCGACCTAAACCTTGATCAAAGCTTAGCTTCAATATGGTCAACTGTCAAGACTCATTTCGTTGTGTGATGGTCTAGCCAAGAGCTTGGTGTCCACAACTACGTGAGTAAGGCAGGTAGTTATGTTGATATATTTGCAGTGCTAAACATCAACAATTACATGACCTAAGAGATTGATATGCTAAACTTTTGGGTTTAGTTTCCTCAACTAAATATCAAGTAACCTTAATGTATTGCCCAATCTTGTATACTGTCAAGACTTGTGTCGTTTGTTGGATAGTCTTGGAGTCCTTGGTATCCACTGCTACATGAGTAAGGCAAGTGATCATTGATAGACTTGCAGTGCGACTGTCAATGATCACAAGACATAAGAGATTGGTTTTACTTGACTGGGCTATCAGAAGTTCTGGGCCCAGAGACATCAGAGTGGATTAGACATAGTTTTTCTCATCCACAACCAAGAGTTGTACTGGGTACAATTAGCAATGATTTGCTTACCTAGATAACTAAAGTTTGGGTGATGGCGAGTCGCCCACTCAGATTTTAGTGAAGTATGGATCTTGGATCATTATATTCATAGAGGAAACATTGTTTGAATATAATGCGAGTTTTCTTATTAGATAAGATTTCTCATGATATACATAACTAAATCTTTGTTTTTCTTGGATTTCAGCTTATGTCTATGACTACTTTCTCGTTGCGATCCGTCCTTGAGAAGGACAAGTTAAATGGATCCAACTTCCTGGATTGGTATCGGAATCTGAGATTCATTCTCAAGCAGGAGAGCAAGGACTATGTCCTTGAGAAAGCTCTTCCAGAAAGGCTTGGGACCAATCGCTCGCATGCAGTATATAATGCTTGGAATAAGCATTATATTGATGTGGTAGATGTGCGTGGTCTGATGTTGGCTACCATGAACTCGGACTTGAAGAGTCAATACGAGAACGTGGAGTCGCCAATAGAGATGATCACCAGCCTGAAACTGAAGTTTCAGGATCTGGCACGAGTTGAGAGATTCCAGATGGTGAGGTCTCTCACTGGGTGCATGCTACCAGAGGATGCTCCAGTAAGTCCTCAAGTCATTAAAATGATGGGTTACATTGATAACCTGGGGAAACGGGAATGTCCTGTCAGCTTAGAGTTGGCCACTGACATCATTCTGCAGTCACCGCCGTCAAGCTATGATAATTTCATTAAGAACTATATCAAGAAAGGCTTGACGAAGACGTTGACTGAGCTGCATGGCATGCTCAAGACAGCAGAGCAAAACATCAAAAAGGGTAAAAGATTTGAGAAATCTTGTATAGACAAGGGTGAAGGCAAGGCCGTTCAGATTTGGAATCGGGATAAGCATGTGTCATCTTTTAAGCCCAAGTCAGGCCCATCTGATGTTGATAAATGCTGCTACTGTAAAGAGTTTGGGCATTGGAAGAGAAATTGCATTAAATTCTTGGAAGATTCACAAGAGATGAAGGAGATGTATGGTACTTCTTCTTCAGGTATTGTGTTATTAATTCAAGTTCTACGTATGTATTGGATACTAGTTGTGGTACTGATATTTTTGAAATATGCAGGACCTAAGCGACAGTAGAACGTTGAAGAAAGGACGAGTGGAACTGCGTGTCTGGTATGAAGCAATGGTTGCTGCATGAGCCGTAGAGATTCTCCACTTGTAGGAGCCTTTCATACTTGGTTTTAGAAATTAAGTAATTGCTACTATGTATCTGCCTTGTGCAGAAATGTGTTTCATTTTCTTGTAAAGAATTTGAATGTTTTTCATTTTGATAAAAGACAAGTTTTGTTCTTTAGATCTTAATAAAATATCATATGGTGGCACCCCGTTTGGAATGGGTTTTATATCTTAAACCAGCAAAAGTTTGAATATAACACAAATACTAAAAGTTTAAGTCTGATGACTCGAACTCGACTTTTCCTTGGCATAGTCGTTTTACCATACAGAGTGAAGTGGATTCAGAAGTTCCATAGTTTTGGACTCATTCGATTGTTAATCATTTGAGATATGAATTCTGTTCACTGGACCAAATGACTAAGGCCCTTTTGGCAGAGCTAAAGGAAACGGGCCAAAGGCTTATTGGGCCTTACACATACTGATGTATGCGGCCTAACGAGCATTAGTGCCAGAGGAAATCTTCTGTACTTCATTACCTAATTGATGGCATCAATAAAGTATGGTTGTGTTCATTTGATGAGACACGAGCAGGAATCCCTTGAGGAGTTCCAAGATGAAGTGTAGAACCAATCTGACAGAAGTATTGAGATCCTCGATTAGATCGCGGAGGAAAATACTTGAGTCAAGAATTGGGTGATCATCTAGGTGAGTGTGAAGTCATATCACAACTCTTTTCTCCTGGAAAACCTAAATGGTGTTTCTGAGAGAACGAATCGGATCTTTTATTAGATATGCTCCGATTAATGATGAGTCACGCGAATCTTCCATTATCCTTTTAGAAATACGCTCTAAAATGTCTGTCTTTGCGCAGAAAAGGGTTTCAATCAGAATCAATTGGAAGACACAACATTGGATGTGGACTGAAAAGTTTTTCAAGTATGTTGTTTCTGATAATTTGGGGATGATAGCTAATGAGCTTGAACCCAAATCTGATAAGTTTTACCTCGCTGGTTGTCCTAAGGAAACCAAGGCTTAATACTTTTGTTGTCCAGAACTGTGTCTTTTAAGAAAGATCATACTTTCCAAAGGAACAGTGGGAGTAAAAGTACACATCGAAGAAATTCGATAAACACAGGAGACTGCTCAACCTGTTGAGGGAGAGCAGCGGTGAGATCTACAAAGTGCTGTAGGATATGCACCTGTGGAGCCTGAAATTCGCAGATCCGAAAGGATCCGTCACTAACTCGAGAGTGATTTCTCGTAGCCAATTGTCGTGATCTGTTGATCATTGAAAAGTGACGAGCACGCGAAATTCAAAGAAGCGATGGTGAGCCCCAACTCCGAAAAATTGGCTGGGTATGCATGTTAGCTTCATCGATCCATTTCTGGATTGAAGCAAACATCTTGGAGTTGGAATCAACATTCTGATAATATGGTCAAAAGTTTTGACTTGATCAGAAAGAAAAGAAACCATGTGTTTACAAGAAGACTAGTGGGAGCGTAATTGCAAATTCTCACACTGTATGTAGATAACATACTTAATCTCATAAACGACGTTCCGACGCTAAGGTCTTGTCAAGATTTGGGTCTGAAGTCAAGTTTAACAATGGACATGGGAGAAGGCCGTGAAAGTTCTTGGAATAAGGATCCATTGGAATGGATCAGAAAGGCTAATTGGATCGTGTCAAAATCCTTATGTTGATAAGGTATTGGACAGTTCCAATATGCATGATTCCAGGAATGGCTTCATACCAAAGGTCGTATGGCAATAATCTTAGCAAGATGATGTGTTTTGGACACTAGCTGAGCTATTATTAATGAGTGTGATTACTAATGCTGCTGCAATAGAATCCATCAGGAATGTCATATTTTGCGCTCGTCAAGATGCAGCTTACGCATTAAGCATGACGAGAAAATACCAATATATTCCGGTAAAGCTTACTGATCAGTTGTCAGAAATATCTCAAGTGTTTGAGGAACTCTAAGGATAGTTTCGTGGTGAACTGAGGAAGTGACGAACCAGTTGAAAGTAGTTAGACGGACAAAGACGATTCCCGGGTCCCACCTGGTTATGTCTCTTTGTCTAAATAGCGGTGCTATCTGTTGGAAAGGCTCCAAGCAGTAGACCGTAGAATAGTGCTTTTATCTGAATGGCGGTGTGGTTTGTTGGAATTGTTTCAAGCAAAACACCGCAGTCTCTCCCACAACCTAAGCACGAAATTTATTCTGTTGCTGTAGGTATAAGATATTTGAAGAGATGATCTTGATTCTAGTGGGAGTAACTTTAGTTATGTCATAATCTTTACATAGACATGCTATGGTAGTGTTTATGTAAGTTGAACTGACATCAGTATTATTTAATTATTGGATAATTAAATAATGGTCCCAAAGTATTTTATGTTCGTCTTATAGTTCATCAAGTTGAGGACTTGTTCATGAAACCCTATAAGTAAAAGATGACATAAATTATGATTGTCCCTAGTCAAGGTTGTTAAAATGGGACACTAACAACCGCGCGAGACTAGCATGTGAGGTGACTGTTGGACTAAGTTTCATGGAGTCAATGATATGATTATCACAGTCAATCACATAGATATATGTTGGTGAACATATGATCGGACATGACCCGCTAATGAGAACTCCACAGGATAGTTATATCAGTGTCATGGGAGGTTTTCATTACGACTATAGAGTATAGTCCTTAGACCTGAGTTCATCATGCTTTCTAGCATATGAATTGGTGCGTTTTGACCTTGTCAAACGTCGTTCCGTAACTGGCGACTATAACGGCATTGCTTATACGTATCATGAAGTATGTGTAGAAACAAGGATGGAACAAGATGGGATTTTTCCCTCATGTGTAACGGGAGATATATATCTCAGGGCCCATCAAAGATTTGATACTGAGAAAATGCATGGCCGTGCTCAAACGAGGTGATTGTCAGTCGTTTGTTTTATCAGTATAGATCAGAAATTCGATGAACATGATATTGGCTATAATAAGGATGACACAGTCTCTTGCCTTATGCCATATCGAGATATAGAGACGAAGGGATTATAGGAATTGGTGATTCCAGTACAAGTGGGAGATTGTTGGGATTATGTCCTGAAATCACATTGTACTCATTCTAGAGATAGTTGTATTGTCGAGATCGGACAATTCATGTGATACTAGGTAGTCATAATGTTTTGCTAGAAACCGCTTATCACAAATGCGTTGTAACTCATTTCTGGTATCGTGTGAACCTACAGGGTCACACACCTAAGCAAGTTGGACATACTTCATATGGGATTGATCATTGGCAAATGGTCTGGTCGATGTGTATTGGATACACATCGAATATGAGTTTTAATGAGGTGTGTCGATCGACGCCATTGGGTGCGTCGGTCGACACAAGATGTGTGTCGATCGACACCACTAAGTGTGTCGGTCGACACAAGGCCGAAACCGAAACTGATGTTTCGGTTCATATCGAGGTCGGTATATAAATGGATTTGTAGATTCGACATAAATAGATGTGCGCCGCCCAGACAGTTTTTCTCAAAGAGAAAAAACACAGAAACCTCAGAAACTCAGTTCCCAGGAGATCCGAGCACCGGTACTAGCATCCCGGCGGATTCCAGCTTGAGTGTGTGTGGACTACGATAGAGGCGCAGCATCTGAGGTGCTCCAGATCTCGTATTACCTGAATCTTCCGCTGCCAAAACCCCAGGTAATCACGAGGTGAGATCCATGATTCAATTAACTAGACCCTAGATCCTAGGCTATCGGAACCTGACAGCAATTCTGAATCTGGTAGAATTGGCTCGAAGTTCCAACACTTACAATTCATTTCCGCTGCCAGAACAAGGTAAACACGAGATCCATGATTCAATTACATAAACCCTGAGATCCTAGGCTCGGAATTCAGACTTAGGGTTGCCTAATCGGATTAGGAACTGCTAGGAATTCCATCAAATTTTTCCGGTAGACACCTTATGAGCTTTTTCACAAGCTTCTTCTCGTGATATTTCTTGCCAAGCACAAATGCTGCATTAGCTATAGTACTTAGCTTAATTGAGAAGCTATTGATGGTTTCATCTTCTTCCATACGTAAGTTCTCGAAAGTCGATGCCAGATAGTCAAGTCGAGTTCGCTTCACACTCGCATCACCTTCAAAGTGATTTGTTAGATTATCCCATGCTTCCTTTGCTGACTCACATCCTTGAATGATTTTGAACTGTTCAGTGCTAACAATCGACATGATGGTAGATATCGCTCTCGAGTTAAATTTTGAAGTGTTCCTTTCATCCTCTGTCCACTTGTCTAAGGGATTTTTTACTTTCATCTTGTCCTCCAAAATCTCTTGTGGTTCCATCCAACCATTTAGCACAGCATTCCAAGCCAATTCATCTATTGCTCGTATCACATGTCTCAGACAAACTTTCCAATGTCCAAAGTTACCTTCATCGAGCATGATGGGTTTCTGAATTGCTATAAACTCCTTAGTATCTATGTTCTCGCCAAGATCTCAACCTGATTGACGATATAGAAATCCAAAGGTTGACTGCTCTGTAACAAATGAAAACGCATAGAACACACAGAAGAGCACACAAAAGAGTTTTTTGAATACACAATTCTTATTTAGAAATCTCTTTAAAAAATTACAATTAATCTTGTATAATTATTTTTACTTGACTTCACAATAATGAATCAAGACTGACCAATTCTTATATCTACCCAGACTTTACCAAGCAACAACAGTTGCTTAATTCTCTCTTTTTCACACACCAAGCTAACACACGATGCACACTTATTCCTCTGTGTTACAAGTTTTTGATGTTCTACTCAAAAGCCGCTGAACCTAATATCCCGAGCATACCAATCTTATATACTCTTGTATTCTCAAATATATTAGATTATACTAATCCACAACTTCCATATTTTGAAGATCCTTCCAAATCTCATTTTCCATAAATCGAGTTGCTGACTTGTCTTCCACGTCATGTCCTATGCGTTATCCAGATCATCTTTTGTGTTACACAATCTCTACTGCTAACCTTGATTCTTCAAACTCCAGTAGATTCACTAACCTCAATGGCAACACTCTGTTCCAACGTCTCTTAGCTTCAGCGAATACACTATTTGTTGGACCTAATATTTTAATGAACATTTTAGTTTATAAAATATTATATGAGTTGAAAAAAAAATGGGTATGGGCCAACAAAATTGTCAAGCCTTTTATTCTCCAGACTTAAGTGGGAACTTAATTTTTCCCACATTGGAAGCAAGCGAATTTTTGGAGTAGTATATATATAGACATGGTCATACAATTGTTTACATGGCTATGGAGAGAGAGAGAAGGGAACACACACGCGCACCGCCGCCGTCCGGCCGGCTTGGCTTGTGGCTTGTGGCTCGTATCTCGTGGAATGAGCCTCTAAAGAGGCTCCCGCGCGTATATTTTTGGAAAAAATTCATAAGAATTTTTGAACCATTAAACAAATTAATTTCGAATATTTGTAACATACGAGCATTAACTCGCGAGATCTCCGCAATTAGTTACACGATTTCCTTAACGTTTTGCGAGATTCTTTCTGCGCAAGTTTGACCAAACCATTATTCTCTTCTATATATCTGAAACTCCTCTATACTCGAAACACACAGAAAAAATAATCTTTCCACAACTCGAAAACCAGCAATCTCTCTGTCTTCTTTCTTCTATCAAGCGTAAGTCTGAGAGTATTCATAGAATTCAAGTTCACAGATTCTTTGATCGAGTGTCACGATATTAGTCTCATAGCGGTTGTATCCTGCGATTCATTATCTCATCAAACCGTTAAACTGCGGGAGATATTTTGAATTAAGGAAAGAGATCATCTCGCCTCCGCTAAATCGTTTTCCTCAGTCGTTTTACATTGTTTTATCAAACAGTTTTTGCTTCCGAATTTCAGTAACCTACACTGTTCTTGATGTTGCTAACATCGTTATGATCGATTCTTCTATTCCTCCTAGCCATGCTGGTCTCCTCAGCTGCGGAGTCTCCACTGGTAAGTCAGTAAAATTGTAAGAAAGATTTGGTACCTTCTTTAATTTCAATTGAATGCATGTAATAACGCAATTTTTAGTAATGAGTGGATTTAAGGGATGCAATAGGTGCCACCGGCACCAAGTCAGAGTCCAAACTGGTCTTATTTTTTTAATAATAAAAGATCTCTATTTATCTATATATCAAATAATAAAAATATTAAAAATAGATTTTAAAGGGGTAAAAATTGTAATCTTGCTTTTATTACAAATCTACAAACACTATTTAATAAACTTTTAAAAGAAAAGAATTAAGAAAACTCTTTAAAAATAATTTTTAAGGGTCTCAAAATTTTTTCTCTAAAACCCACAAAAATGTTGAGCCAGTCGGTCCTGGTGCTTAGATTGGTTAGGGTTTGTACATTTTTAGGCTGCAGAGGGTGCAAGACTTTGTGGTGCCTCTCGAATCATTGGTGTAAATATACATTCGGCCAAATTCCATGTTGGTTAGTGACTTTCTATATATAATCCATAGTTATCTTGCTAAAATCTTTAAGTGAAAATTACTCCTGGTAGTACTGATTTTAACGTTAATTATTATAGTAGTATAAGGGTCTAGTTTTTACTAGAGTAGTATTCTAAAGTGGTGTAGAAGACTATTGAGTCCTTTCCATAATTTACCCAATTTTATTTTCAATAATAAACTAATTTTTTAATCTAATGATATATTTAAAAAAAAAAAAAATTCACCCTAACCCCCTTTTACTCTCCCATCTCTCGTGTAAGAACCACACCCTAACCCCCTTTTACCATAACGACGGCGCCTCTCTCAGTTTCGCCGGAGAAGAAGCTGTAGGATTTTCGCCGGAGAAGAAGACATAGTCGCCGCCGTTGATTCGCCGTCGTAGCCAGAGTCCGTTCACTCCGCTCGATTCCGATTTCCTCCGTTCACTCCTCTCGATTTCCTGTTTCGCCGTCGACGCACTCGCTAACCTCGCCGATTTCCTCCGTTCACTCCGCTCGATTCCGTTCGAATTCTCTTCACCGGATTTGTCGATTTACTTAATTTGTACATGCAATTTCCTTCTAATATTGTTATGTCTCGGATTTGCGTAGGATCTTGTTTGTTTTCTTTTACTCTTATTGTTCTAGATTTCGGTTTCAATTCAAAAGATCTATTTCTCAATATTTCGGATTTGTTTACTTGTCTTTATATTTTATTTAGATGATCTTTAAGATATATTTGTTCTTGCAAAGGATTTAGATTGCTCTAATTTGGTTATCTTGTAATCCTTTGCACCTTATTTGCTTGTTTGTTTATTAATGTAACAAAATTTTGATGTTAATGGGTACCGGATTTATTTGTCTGTGTTACGGATTTAGTTCGTAATGTTACGGATTTATTGTTTAGTATTGCGAGTAGGTGTCAAAGTTATGCTTCTATGTTCCATATTTACAAAGTTGAAAAATTTTCTTTGCTTGTGTAGCTATGGATGGTTCAGAGCGAAAGGAGTATCCTCCTCGTCTCTATGGAGTCGAGAACAGTCCGGATCCAACAAGAAGTTTGAATCATGCAAGCAACCTCCATTTCTTGTTAATAGCGAAACCAATGCTAGGTGATGATGTCTAGGATGCTATGAAGGAATCTTCACTAGGTTGTATCGTGTCACTTGCCGAGAACAAGTTCACATGGTGTGCGAAGACAGTTCACTACTTTCTTACGCATCAGTTGGAAATTCTGAAACCTATGGAGATTTGGTCTTTGCTTGGAGATAACCCCATGCGATTTTCATTGCATGAATTTGCGAGTATTACTGGTCTTGATTGTGGTCTGTATGAGGTTGAAGGTCCTGTTGGAATTGATCACACAGAATTATGGAAAAAATGGAGTTGTCCATAGGTGATGGACCTCATTGGAATGATTTGAATAGAGTGTTAAAGAAGATAGATCGTGCTACGTGGAGTTTCCCACAAAGGAGAAGTGTTGGTTTTATGTGCCTCATCGCCATTGGTGTCTTTGGGTTTCAAAGGGGTAGTAGAATGGAGTTCAAGTATGCAAAAAAGACTTTGGATCCCATAGTATTCAACAAGTATCCATGGGGGCGCCTAGCATTTGAGGTATTGATTACTTCCATCAAAGCTGCTAATCTATCACAGCATACCATTACATTGTGTGGTTTTGTTCATGCATTGCTGGTATGGTCATATGAATCTTTTCCAAAACTGGGAGAGTTATATGGGAAACCAATAAATGTTGATGAAGCAAAACCACTTCTCCGCTGGAAAGGATCTCGGCAGCGGTACAACGTTGATGACGTCCTACTGTCAGCCCAAAAAGAGGAAAACCCGGTATGTTTATCTCTAACGAGATTGTTATCTATATTTTGTTTTGTTTTTACTGTTGCTGATTTGCGTTATGGGTTGCATATTTTCGTTATGTGTTGCAGATTTGTTTTTATGTAGCGGATTAGTCTACTGTGTTACGGATTTGTTATATTTGTTACGAATTTGTTTACGTGTTGCGGATTTGTTTATTGTGTTACGGATTTGTATTATTTGTTGCGGATTTGTTTGCTGTTTTATGTTTTGCGCACTTGTTTAATGGTATTTGGTTTTCATGTAATCTCCAGGTCCGTCTGTCGCATATGACTGTGAAGCCTTACGATGAGATATATCCGGTCTGGCCTTCTGATTTACATGACCCTAGAGTGGACGTAATGATTAGAGATATACTCAACGATAATTTGGACAAATCGTTGTGGGGAAAGAGTGGCTGTCTCGATAAGGTCCAGTTAAAGTTTATGATGAAGAGAAAGGAAGAAGGCAAGGGAAGTCTAAAGAGGGATAGTCGAAAGCGTGTAGTCGCTGAGGAGGTTTCTGACGTGAATAAAAAGCCGAAGGTGGATTCAAGTGTGGATGCCGAGATTTTAAAGATAGTAAAGAGTTTAAGTGATAAAGTTGATTGGATGAACAACGAATACACAGATAGGTTCAGTAAAATAGAGGGTGCATTGGCTCAAGGAGGCTTGCATCATAAGCAGACGGTGACAAACGTAGAAGTTGGCGACATGTCTTCCGTGAAAAATCAGGTATGTCAGTCGAATTATGGTTCTTTATTAAAAACTCACAGCTCCATCAAGCTAGTTGTTTGATTCGATTATTGTGTTTATGTTTACAGGAAGTTCAAAGCAAGAATCAAGACCACGAAGTGAATGTGTCTTCTACGAATACACCGGTAAGCGATGCGTCATGCTTTCACTTAGTTGTCTCTATTATATTCAGAATGTGGTATTTACAACGATTGCGCTTTGACAGTCATGGCTAGTATCCCCTAACAAAGAACGAAAGGTGGACGCTATGCGGAAAAAGGGTGTCAAAGCTAAGGACGCTCCACTCAAGAAGGGTGTCAAGAAACCTGAAGCTGGGGAGAAGCCGAAGGCTGTGAAGAAGCCTAAGGCTGTGGAGAAGCCTAAGGTTGTGGAGAAGCTTGAGGCTGTGGGGAAGATTGAGGCTGTGAAGAAGCCTATGGCTTTGGAGAAGTCTAAGGCTGTGAAGAAGCCCAAGGCTATGGAGAAGTCTAAGGCTTCGGAGAAGCCTGATTCTGTGGAGAAGCCTAAGGCTGTGGAGAAGCCTAAGGCTGTGGAGAAGCCTAAGGCTGTGGAGAAGCCTAAGGCTGTGAAGAAGCCTAAGGTTGTGGAGAAGTCTGAGCCGGTGGAGAAGCCAAAACTTGTTGGGAAGCATAAGGCGGTCGAGAAGCAGAAGGATGTTGAGAAGAGAAAGGCTGTTGAGATGAATGAGGTTGTCAAGAAGCCAAAACTTGTTGAGAAGCAAAAGACCGTTGAGAAGCTTACAGACAAAGAGGTCTCAGTTAATGCCTCATCCCTGGATGAACAAGATAAAGTGATGGCTGCCACTTTAAACCTCTTACAAAAGGTTATTATTGGAAGTGGTGAAGCGTACATGCGCAGTAGAGCGTTGGCCGAAACGTGTAAGGACCCGTATGTCGGAAATTCAATCATCAAACGCATTCACAAAGTTAAACCTGCTTTTGGGTCTTTCACAAGTGACTATGTGTATGATCCCTTTGAAACCGTGGCTCCTGAGAAAGTTGCAAAGTTGAGGGATTTGTACCGAGTCGATGAGTAAGTGTATTCCAATTGTTTTTTGATTTTCATGTGGACTTGTATTAACAAAGTGTGTTTCTTGCAGGGAAGAGCCTCTAAGTACGGAAAACAACGAAGTTTGTTTCTTCAAAAGGCTATCAACACCCAAGCAAGATTGGCCAGAGAATGAAAGGGATTACGGCTGGGTAGGCAGCCAGGTAAGAAATTACGCTACTCTCTAAACCATTTGTTACGGATTTGTCTAATAGTGTTTCGGTTTTATTAGGGAATTTGGTTGAATTTATAACCATGTGTTGCGTATTTGTTTACTAGTGTTGCGGATTTGTTTACATGTGTTGCGGATTTGTTTGTTGTGTATTGGAAATGTATGCTAAGTTGTGTTTATCACTTTGCAGCACATAACTGCAGCAATGAACATGTTCCGTAGACGATTATTAAGGGAAGAAAACCCTTACAAGTCAGATCGGATTGCGTTTCTTGACCAACTGTTTGTTGCGTGCTGGTACATTGACTACAAACAGTTCAGTATAAAAGCCGCCAAGTTCTTGTTCGCAAGTGGGTACACTGATGCGTTTAACGGTAAACATGAAGGAACTAGTACCAACAAGAAATGGATTGAGGATGTCGATTTGGTGTACTTTTGCCATAACGTGGGCGGAAGCCATTGGGTGGCTTGTGAAGTGGATTTAGTGAAAGAGAAGATAGATGTTTACGACAGCATAATCACAGAGTGTAGTGAGCAGATTGTGTCTGACCAAGTCCGTGCATATGCCAAGATGATTCCATATTTCATTAAATCTCAAGCTCCAATAGGTAATTACTTAATATAATGAGAATATGTTGTGAAGAAGCCTAAAACTTTGTAATTGTCTATGTTTTCTTCTTGTAGGGAAACAAAAAGGGATGCGATGGCAGCCATATCCAGTGACCTTCAAGAAGGATGGATTACCACAAAATATTCAGACTGGAGATTGTGGTGTGTATGCTATCAAGTTCATTGAATGTCTTGCAGTTGGTGTCAAAATGGATGGATTGAGCGACACAACTATTCCGAATTTGAAACTGAAGCTAGCAGCAGAGATATTCGATGAGTGTCGTGACCTAAACCCGCAGATGTCTGACCCAGTTCGAGGTGCTGATAAAGGTCACGAACCTCGTAGTGCCACACAACCTTAGTGGGTGTCTTATTGTGTATCATTTTCCCTTTTTCAGTTATGTTGCGGATTTATTAGGATTAACTTGGTGTACTTTTGCTTATTCTCGTCCCGGATTCAGTTTGTTTCAGTTTCGGTTTTAAGCTAGCAATGTTTTATAATTTAGTTTGCTCTAAACCATTTGCTACGGATTTATAAATTTGTTTGCCATTTCCTTGTTACGGATTTAACATCTAATGTTACAGATATATTTTCTAAACAAATTAAAAAATAAACCCTAATCTCTAAACAATATTATGTTAGCCTCAAAACATTATTGGCTAATGTTTAACCCTAAACCCTAAACTTCACAAAATATTTTAAAATTAAAAACTAATCCATAAAACTTAATTTTTAAACCTAAAACAAATAAACCTTAAACCCAAATCCACCGACAATAAACCCTAAACCATGAACCCTAAACCCTTAACCAAACCACTAAACACTATTGTGTAAACCTTAAACCATTCTTAAAAAGTCTTAAAAATTAAAAAATAAACCCTAATCTCTAAACAATATTATGTTAGCCTCAAAACATTATTGGCTAATATTTAACCATAAACCCTAAACTTCACAAAATATTTTAAAATTAAAAACCATTCCCATAAAACTTAATTTTTAAACCTAAAACAAATAAACCTTAAACCCAAATCCACCGACAATAAACCCTAAACCATGAACCCTAAACCCTTAACAAAACCACTAAACACTATTGTGTAAACCTTAAACCATTCTTAAAAAGTCTTAAAAATTAAAAAATAAACCCTAATCTCTAAACAATATTATGTTAGCCTCAAAACATTATTGGCTAATATTTAACCCTAAACCCTAAACTTCACAAAATATTTTAAAATTAAAAACCATTCCCATAAAACTTAATTTTTAAACCTAAAACAAATAAACCTTAAACCCAAATCCACCGACAATAAACCCTAAACCATGAACCCTAAACCCTTAACCAAACCACTAAACACTATTGTGTAAACCTTAAACCATTCTTAAAAAGTCTTAAAAATTAAAAATAAACCCTAATCTCTAAACAATATTATGTTAGCCTCAAAACATTATTGGCTAATATTTAACCCTAAACCCTAAACTTCACAAAATATTTTAAAATTAAAAACCATTCCCATAAAACTTAATTTTTAAACCTAAAACAAATAAACCTTAAACCCAAATCCACCGACACTAAACCCTAAACCATGAACCCTAAACCCTTAACCAAACCACTAAACACTATTGTGTAAACTAATCCATAAAACTTAATTTGGAAACCTAAAACAAGTGTTTAAACCTTAGACAATTCTCTAAAAGTTTAAAATAAAATGTTATGTTTCGGATTTATTCCGTTATGCTGCGGATTTAGTCTAGAATGTTGCGGATTTATTCTGGAATGTAACGGATTTAGTCAGGTAATGTTGCGAAAAAAACATACTGAACCCAGAAAATAGTTGTACAAATATATGTCAGGAATAAGTACTGAGGCATTTTTAAGAACAGAAACAAGACAAAAACAACTCAACAGGGACATGTGCGCCGGTTATGCCCACTTGAACCGCAGTTCGAACAGATGTGTGGCTTTCTAGGACGTTTGTTCTCCAAAGCCTTTTCCAACGCAGACTTATATCTTGATTTCTTTGGTCTACCTGGAGGTTGCCGCACTACAGGAGGCAAACACTTTTTTCGGCGACATGTGCGGGAATAGGGAGAAATACATCACCAGGCAGTATAGACTGCTCGTAAGCATGACAAAGATAGGACTTGTAATAGTATGGAGATGTTAGACGAACAACACTCCTCCGCTTGGCTTCTCCGGCAGCAATAGCGTGGACGCAGGGTAGTTTAAGTAAGTCGAACCTGCGACAAGTGCATCTACGTTCTCGTACGTTGACTACATGAGTTTGGTTAGCGCTACTGACTTGTAGTTGATCAGCTTCAATTTCTTGAACTGCCAACAATCTTGCTTCTGTTACACATGGCTGCAGAAAATACAGTGAATGAATAAAGAGTAAAAACTTGTAATATTGTCCATAGTCAAGAGTAATACCTCGACAAATTTCTCGGCACTACGAGTAAGCAGTGTCCTCATTTGGCCTGCATCATGCCTCCGTTCAGAAAACCACCTAGTTAACATGGTTCGTATAGCATCAACAACCCTAAAGGTTGGAAGGTTCCTCGCGTCCGAGAGTACTCTGTTGATCGATTCCGCTATGTTGGATGTTAAAATGTTGTACCTATGTCCTGGGAAATGAACGCGGCTCCACACCTTCACATCCGCTTTCAACAAGTATGCGTGTAGTGCCGGATTGAGGTCTTGGATCTCGTTGAATAGAATATTGAAATCAGAAATCCGATATGCGTTTGCTGCCCTTTTCACTAATCGGAAAGCTTCTCCTCCTTTGAACCTCATAAGTATGTTTTTGTACATATGATATGTACATATACCACGATTGGCCAATGGATACACTTTTCCAATTGCTTTAGCTATCGATCTATGCCTATCAGAGATGATAGATAAGCCATTGTCGTCTGGGATCGCTAAACTGAGTTGTGTGAAGAACCATTCCCATGATTCATCGTTTTCAGTGTCAACAACTGCAAATGCTATCGGGAAGATTTTAAAATTACCGTCCTGGGCTGCTGCAACTAACAATGTGCCTTTAAATTTCCCTTTCAAGTACGTTCCGTCAACAACTAAGACTTTCCTCATGTACTGAAAACCAGCGATGCTTGCACCAAATGAAACGAACAAAGACTTGAATCTATCCAACTCATCAACTTCCAGTTTTGTAATAGTACCTGGATTGGCTTTTCGTATCAAATACAAGTATGCTGGGAGTTTCTCGTAACCACTTTCATGAGTGCCTGTAGCTAATATGCGCGCACATCGCAAAGCTCGATGGGCTTTCCAATATCCAATCTGCGAAACAATAATTAATCTGTAACACGTTGCAAAAAATCCGCGATATACATAAAACTCTATAGCAAAAATCCGAGACTGAAATATAAAAAAAAATTTCGGTCGCAATTGTACCTTTATACCGTAGCCGTTGTTGAGAGCGGTCGCAAGGTATTCTGGTTTCACGCTGGGTCCAACATTGCCTATCGTATCGAAGTACAGTTTTCCTAAAATCTCTTTTGTTGCTTGGCAATTACGGCCACCTCTTTCTGTGACAGAACACGAATGTTCTCTGACGTATACTTTGATATGGAAAACTGGAGACACACCGACTTTTTCAGCTC
Organism: Orychophragmus violaceus; assembly: GCA_030180135.1. Taxonomy (NCBI): domain Eukaryota; kingdom Viridiplantae; phylum Streptophyta; class Magnoliopsida; order Brassicales; family Brassicaceae; genus Orychophragmus; species Orychophragmus violaceus. Next base: position 84,743,850 of record CM058238.1, on the reverse strand, counting down.
GAACTCTCCATGTACAGCCATCTATCCAACATTTAACAATAAGTAATTCTGGCCGTGAGTCGGAAACATCGAAGTCAATTTTCTTCGCAACTGAAAGCACTTGCAGCCTTGTAAGCAATTTTTTTTTGCTGTCAAACCTTTGACCTACAGCAATATCCATTGATGCGAACTCAGGTCGAAGGTAATTTTGAACAGCCACACATTCATTAACATCATTGAGATACACACTTGTTGCTGCATCTTTATCATCCTCCTTTTTAATCCTCCCATATAGGTCGTAATCCTCATCACCGGAGCTAGCACCATCTGAATCCTCGCAACAATCGAATAAGGATTCATCGTTGTCCGTTTCTTCGTATTCGCTTTGGGAGTTTAGTGTACTGTCTTCTTCTTCGTTGCACTCAAACTCCCACGAAGCAGGTATTTTTCTTTTCAGAGGATTCTCCTCTATCATACTTTCTTCAAGAACTGAGTCAATCTCTGTAACAGATACGCACAATCTACAAGTATTTTCTTCGAAGTGTTCCAGAAAAATGTTCAGATCCTCATGGCTACCTACAACTACAGGACGAGTTCCTGTTGCTAATTTAGCCAACACTTTCTTCGGATACATATAACTCATCTGAATTCTATGCCCTTTGCTACTAATACCGAATTGCTCAAATACGGCCTCACTAAATTGCTCAAAACTTGTTATACCTTCGGCATCAACCCCTCTTTTTCCTCTAAAATCCTGCTCAAATAACCATATGTTATCTTCAAAATTCCAACTTCCAGAAATAAGAATCACAAGCACCATGATAGAGGATGAACGATGTTGAACAGATTATGAATGATGAATGAGAAAGAGATAGAAATTTTTTGTTGATGATGATGAAAAAGGTAGTAGTGGATCGATGTTAACTTCTTTTTTTCCGCCAAATACGGAAATATAGAAACGAATATTAACTTACCAAAAACGGTTCATGAAAATCAGGAGCAAATCTTGCAACAGTTACTCGAAATTTGAAAAGATTCAATAAATCCGTAACATTAGAATCAGTAGCTAACATAACATAAATCCGTAACATTGATAACAACTCTGCTACAAAGAGAGAAAGTCTGTAACAAAGCAGTGCTACAATAGTAATTAATTTTATGAATTTTCTTTGTTGCAGACTTTAATAAATCTGTAACACGTAAAACAAATCCGTCACATTAAATTATAGATTTATTGACAAGTAAGGAAACAAATCTGAAAAATATGTAAAAGTCTGCAACACGTTAAAAAAAATCCGTGCCACGTCAGCAAAAAAAATTACAAATCTGTAACATAAGAACATAAATCTGTAACACGGTAAAAAATCTGTAATACTATGATGCTAGTATAGTAATTTTCCAAAACCTTCGTACGTGTTACAGATTTATATAACTCTGCAACAAAGACAATAAATCCGTAACAAAGGATAATAACTCTGTGCGGATTTATTAAATCCGCAACAAATAACAACATAAGTCCGTGCGGATTTATTACTCCGGGAAGGTGGCATTTTCGTAAATAAAATTTGTTTTTGCTGATGTGGAAATAAAATAGTAATGGCATTCTCGTAATTAATTTTTTCCTAACAAGTAGTTGTAGGGTCATTTTAGACCAAAATTTAAGCTTTGAAAAATTATAATCTCGAATGCTATATAATTAATTAACACATGTTTTAGTTTTAGTACTACCACAGCTTTTTTCCCAATCTTTAAATCAATATGTTTTTTATATAGTAAATTTATCATGCCTTCCTATAAACATCATCTTTTTTTTTTGTAGGAATTTTTTTTGGAATAACTGAGTTTATAAACTCGATGACATGCGACAACAAGCGTGTGAGCGAGGTAATGACACTTAACAGTTGTGTCAATGGCAATGGATAGACATCTAAATATTAGATCTCTTTGTGTTTACATGATCAATGAGTTGACTGGAGGGGGAGCAGATCATTGCTTCGAGTGTGTTGGAAGTAGTTCTTTGGTTCAAGAAGCTTATGCTTGCTGCAGAAAGGTATGGTTCCACTGATTTTCGCATATAACCAGAGTAGAATATTCATAGATTTTAACTTTATGCTACACTAATCAACGTGTAGGGATGGGGAAAGACGATAATTTTAGGGAGGACAAATTTGTTTACACTCATCCGATGTTCTTCACAGTGAGAAGACTAATGGGTTCGTTGTTTGGTGGTTAAAGCCTAAGTCACACATTCCTATTCTTCTTAAACGCTACATGAGTAAAGAGCTTGAGTTGGATAAATTTGTGACACACGAGATGAAATTCGAGGACATCAATTAATGATGCGTTCCAGCTACTCCTAGAAGGGAAATGCATCAGGTGTGTGTTGTGGATGGGCAAGGGTTAAGTGAGTCGAGTTTTCTTCTCTCTTCATCATCTACATCATTTTGATATATGTTTTGATGAAAACAATTCCTAAACTTTTCTGGTGCTATTGTAAGAAACGATCATTTGTTAACTTTATCAACCGTACACATTTCGTTTTTAAGAACAAGAGACTAGAGAAGATTGAAACATAACAATTATTCTCAAGATTGTAACCTACAGAACACATAGAAAAGACACAACCTTTGTAAATTACAAACTGCTACTATAGCAAATCCAAATGGTCATTACAGATATGAAAATTGATATTGAATTAGAATCAGCTTTCGCCTTTCCTTTATTGAAGAAATCGTCAATGTGACGGGTCCCAACGGGCGACTGTTTCTTCTCTAAGACCGTTTTAGTGACATAGATGGGATGAGCGGATGGAGAGAGCTAGTCGAGGAGGAAATCTCTTATATCATTTATTTTTGTTATTTATTCTTTCGATTAAGATAGATTTGATTTAGTTTTCAGATTTAAAAGATTAGTTATTTTCCAATTATATAGCATTAAAGATATTTTTGTTTATTAACATTACATATTTTTATATTTTCCATTATTTTTGTTGAGTTTATCGTTACTTTAATTAACTGGTTAATGTAGAATCATAAATAAAAACTGATGTCTCGATCATATGTTTCTATAAAATTAGTACTCGCCCATCGACATTAACCAACCAATGTTATTGTCCATAGTGCTTTATTTATTTGGCTTGATATATGATACCAAATTAGCGATTTTGATATCATTTGTTCAGACTAACTATTTCACATGTTTGTAATGCATATTGTTTAAGCACAACCTAAATAATATGACCATATTAAAAAAATAACATACTAAACATATATTTGAATACCAAGTTATCATCCTCACGAAAATACACAAATAACTAAAAGAAAATTCTCATCCATACCAAAAATTTCTGTAAAACATTAAACTTAAACAAATTCAAGTTCGAAATTAAAATTTTAATTTGAACAGAGCTTGCACATGAGTTGCGGCATTTTTTAAATTAATTTAAACACAAGAATGTTGTTAACCTTAATGTTGTTTTCCTTTAGAAATTCTCTGCTAGGTAAACAAAATTGCCGTTTGCTAAGTATCTCAGTTGATAAAATCTAGGATTCTTGGTTGAACGTAGACCAAGAACATCTTAAACATATGAATACAGTAGATTGACCAGCTTCAGTAGTAAATTGCCTGAGTTTGCTTCCATGAATCATGTGTAGCTGCTTAGTGATGATTTCTCGTACTCTGTATTTTCCAACACATCAAACAATTTAACCAATTAATACTCTTTTCTTCTTAGTACATCATTAACTACTACAACCGACCGTTTCCACACATGATTCAACTTCACTTCAACTATAGTATCATGACTATTTTGTTCCTCTAACAGTTGCGGAAATTACGAAACCAAACAAGTAATTATTAAGCTAATCTAGAAGTTGGATACTTGCTCATGCTCAATGAACAAAACCAAACAAATGAATAAGATATCAGATTGATAAAACAAAACTTACAATTTTTTGTTTGACCTCCCACTGGTTATTGCTTTGATTCCAATTCAACAATGGTCTCAGTTTTCCTTGAGAAATATGAAGATATATGCATGCTCCAAAAAATACTCCATGTATTTACTGTCTTTCGTCCTCTTCAAAACAATATTCATGGCCGGCAAAGAGTATAAGCGAGGTAAGCCACTGATTATGACATCCAATTATTGGGGTATTTTTTTAAGAAAAAAATAAATCAATTTTTTTTTAAAAAAAACAAAATTTAAAAAGACGATTTGTATATACTCTTTGTTATTAAGATATATTTAAACAAAACTTTGAGGCATAGTTTTGGTTAAAATATTGGGTTTTTTAATAATATTTATCGGATTTCTTATTAATAAACTTATTTATTAAGTATAATAATAAAAGTTAATTAATCGAATGTGGATCTATCATGTATTAGATATATAAAAATACATCATCAATTCACCTCTATTTTTACCTCTAAACTCTATTTTGGAGTAAAATTTTCTTTAACATTTGTATAGAAAATGAACTGATAAAGAGATTTTTTTGTTTAGAATCTTATCATTTCCTCAAAATACACACATTCTAGTCACTGTAACATTAAGAGGTGTCAATCTATTTTGGAATAAGATCAAACAAAAAGAATGCATAAATCCAAGTTAATTCAAGCCAAATCAATTTGAGATGATCAATCTAAACAATCCTATGTGATATTTTTATCAAAAAAATCAACTAGGACCAAACAAGTAACAAAAATTTATTAGATCCAAGTTCATAAGCTAAGCAACAAAAATTAAGAGAAAAAAGTAAACAATGCAAAACAAAGCAAATTTCAAGAAATTATAAGGTGGTCATAGATTATTGATCTAAGGTGATCTTTGGAGTGATTTACGATGTTAATATAATCACAAAAGTGCTCTTTAGGCCTAAATGTGTAAAAAATACTAATTATATTCATAGTTCTTATTCACTTCACTAATTATCAATTCAAGAAAAAATTAATTTGTAAAAAGAGTAATCAATGAACATTAAAAGCATGATCCAAAAGCCAAAATACTTCTTAAAATATCATTCCCATTAAATTCATCCAAGCATTTTCACAAACAACTTATTTGCATCAAATCACCTAAGCTCTAGACAAGTTTGATCAAGGTTATTCTATACATATAAATGAGAAGTAAATTTTAGGCGAATCCTAGGTGTCATCACGAGAGTGAGCTAGGGGAGGATAATGGTGACATGGATGACCTAAAAATATATAAAAGGGTTTGAAGTTAGAATTATTTACCGTGAATGCCATTACCTCGATTTTATTCATTTCATTAATTAAATTTCCTAAAACATATCACAATATCTTATTGAATATCTTATTAGTTCGCTCTGTAAAAAATATTATATGACATATATTGGAAGATTGTTATTCTACAATGGAATTCAATATAAGTTGAGTTTGGTGGCCTAGAAACATAATCATTTTCATCTTCCATTTTGTCAAGAAGTTTTTTCTATGTTTTTTTTCATTCGTTGGCAGTATTTTCTGGATCATTAAATATTAATCAATTTATTTGTTATCATTTCGATTACTTTCTTCTTCTTCTTTTCGAAGTAAAATGTATTTTATGTTTTTTTATTCTGCTTTGTTCTTAGTCGCATGAAAAAGAAACTCGGTTATCTCGAGTTTTTGTGAATGATGTGAGGTGAACTAACAAATGTTTGCGATTTTCTCTAAATTTTTTGGGTTAATACTCAAGATCTAAAAGTCCGATGAAAGGTTGTTTCTAAGATGTTGTTAGTTCACTTCACATGTCATGATTGTCTTAATAAACCTATTGTTTGAATAAGTGTTGTATATTCCTATAGACATGAATTTGGTGGTAAACGATGAATTTCGTAAATATGGTGGACAAGCATAAAACAAGTAAATACTCTTTTGAATACCAAATAAATTTTAGTCCGATAATATTTGTTGCCACTACGTCCGATTTTTCCGATTAGTCCCAATAGTCCGAATAAGGTTTTTATCATTGCTATCAAGATCGAATTATAAACAATGGATTATTTAGATAATTTATAAAAACCCAAAAGGAGTAAGTAAAATTTAATGGAAATGTGCAATTGATTCATATCGATTTAATGGAAAAGTTGCATTGGAAAGGTAAAATATTCCAAAAAAACCTAAAAACTCTTCACTTTCTTCTTCTTCCTCTTCACTTTCACACTTTGATATTGCAAAGAGAATACCCAAAAATGAATCCAGGTCATGATATTGCTTCAAAAAAAAAATTCACAATTTCACAAAATTTCTGATATTAGTTATAGAGATACTCATTGGAATGTTGGAGCTGATATATCATGGTTTTTACAGGTTTTTAACCATGATATAAGTGTATATATTGAGTCTTTAACCTTGTATTTGGAGTCTTTTGAGTCATTTGCAGGTTTAGGTACATTTGGAGCTTATTTGGAGATTCTGGGAGCTTTTGGAGTGATTTGGCAGCATACATGGATTTCACAGAGTTCACTGGGTGCGACTGCACTTAGTGTCGGTCGACACCACTAAAGGACGAAATTCATGCGCGTCAAAAATACAGCTTTTGGAGATTTGCAAGATTTACCCAGAAGTTTCCCATATTTACAAAAAGGCCCAAAACGTTTTTTAGCTATTAATTAGGTTTTACAGCCACTTATTAGGCTAAGCGTTTTTATAAGTTGAATTCAAGTTTTGTTCTAGAGAGATTATCAGATTTGGGGTTGGTCTTGTACTCGAGAGAGAAGAGATTTCGACCCCCTGTTCTTACTCTCTAAATTTTTATATGATTTCTACTTTGATTATGTATGTTGTCATGATTGCCATGTCTGAGTAGATCTATTGAATAGGTTAGGGAATTCTCATTAGGGATTTGAAGGAATGTTAAAATAACTGATTGATTTGGATTCGTCATCTAGTTCTTCATCTAAGTTGTTCAATGCTTAATTAGAACTGGCCACTTAGATTATTGATATTAGGTTAATTTCCGCAACGAGAGTTGGTTAATTAACTAGAAATAATTTAGGTGAGAAATTTATCTAGTCGCAAAGAGATTTGGTCTAGAGAAATTGTGAACGAAAGAACTTGAAATTAATGCATGTTTAGAATTCTAGAATTCGCAACGAGAGTTAGTTTTCTAGGTTGTTAGACATAGATATTTATCGCAGCGAGAGCTGGTTAGTTATACATCCGTGATTCTAGTTAAAGAACACTAATAGATTGAATCTTTATTGTTTGTTATCTGATTTCCTGATATCCTGAGAACTTCCCGAAAACTGACGCCTTCGCTAATTTCCTACACTCTCTTCACCTCATTTGTTTACTTTGCTGCATTTGTTTACTGCTTTACAATCTGCTTCGCTTGGCTTAATTCGACCACTTGTAATCTATCGTGTGAAACTTGAGTCTCTGTGGATTTGATATCCTAGATACTACATCGTTCGATATTGTGCACTTGCAGTTAGAAATAGGGATTAATATTTGACCTATCAAGTTTTTGGCGCCGTTGCCGGGGACTCATTTGAGTTCGCCGATAGATTCAGTATTAGAATTTGGACTAAGTATTTTTTTTAAAAAAATTTCTTGTTTACTCACGTTCTGGTTTCTTTGGTGTTGTAGGAATCGCTCAGTGTCGATCGACACTCTCTAAGAATCGATCGACACCAGGCGCGACCAGAGATACCAAGCGCTTGAACACTTAGCAGGATTCTTTCTATGGATCATGTGATTCTGACTCGCTGTGAGGACGGCATTTTACGAGACCAAGAGGGTCATATACGCAACGCGAAGGGTCGAAAACTGGATGGGGAAGGAAACCCCATTGTGCCAGAGGTTACCGTGGGCGCGGAACATGCACAACAGGAGGCTGGTCGCAAGAAGACACTTGCTGACTATAACAGACCAGATCTGTTCTATGCTAATCGGTCTGCGATTCGACAACCTTCATTTACCAGAGCTGAATTTAGGCTGAAACCAGAGTACTACGCATTGGTTGGGAAGCATCAGTTTCATGGTATCTCTAGCGAGCATCCTATGGATCACATAGAGACCTTTGAGGAGTTGGCTAGTAGTATTAAAGCTGAGGGAGTCTCTTCTGATTATCTTTTCTGCAAGCTCTTCCCATTCTCTCTTAATGGAGAAGCAGCTCACTGGTAGAAACAACTACCACCAGGATCTTTGACTACTTGGGATGCGGTCAAGAGGGGATTCCTTAGACACTTTTATGATGATGCTAGATCCGATCAGCTTAGACAGGACCTCTTCACATTCGAGCAGGGACCTACAGAGACCCTGAAATCAGCTTGGGCGCGCTTTAAGATTTACCAGAGAGATTATCCACATCATGGTTTCTCTGAGGTTCAGCTGCTGAGCATCTTTTTCAGAGGTGCGGATTTGTGGTATCAGATGGCCATGGACGCAGCAAGCAATGGGAACTTAAATACCAAGACTCCAGAGGAAGCTAAAGAGCTTATTGAGAACTTAATAACTAGCAATAGTGTCAAGAATGCTGATAAGGAGAGACAGAAGAATGGTGGCAAGGCTGATAACTCACAGATAGCTGAGTTGAATAACAAGATTGATTCTGTCCACATCATTTTGCTTGGGAAGAAGCAGCCCCATGAGGCATCTGAAGATGAAGAGTGTGCACAAGTAGCTGTGAATTACATTGGAGGGTCTGGATTTCAGAAGTATGGTACTCAAAATCCTGATACTTTTACTCAGAAGTCTGCATTTCAGAAGCCTTTCCAGCAGCTGAACAATTCCTTCACAAGGAACTATGGAGCTTCTTCTTCTTCTTATTAGACGCCTCCTGTTACTAATCCTCATGAGAGTAGATTGGAAGCTATGATGGAGCAGTTACTTGAGAGGCAGACAAAGACCACTGTGGACTTCAACAAGAAGCTTGATGCTATATATGAAGATTTGAATGGGAAGTTTGAGTCCTTGAACACTCATATAAAGTAACTGGATACCCAAGCAGCACAGATTTCAGGCTCAATCAAAGGGAAGTATGCTCAGAACGCTCATATCAATGCTATCTTAGTTCAGGTTGAAGATAGATTGGATCAGGAAGAAGAATCAGAGGTTAAGGCTCTGAGAATCTTGGAAGACAGTCGAGAATCCGTAGCTGCAGACTCAGCGTCGACCGACACTCCTCTTCAGTGTCGGTCGACACCCCTTGAAAACCCCGAGTTCGAGAGTTTTGACAGACCGAAATCGACCGAGATCGACATTGATATTTTGACTATAGCTCTCGGTGTTGATCGACACCCTCTTAGTTTCGGTCGACACCTAGTTTCAACGGCAATTCCGAGTTCTCATGATGAACGGAAATCGACCCTAATCGACACGGAAAGATCGACAAAAAACAGCGTCGACCGACACCACTTTGGCGTCGGTCGACACTACTGTGCCAAGTTAAACTCGTCAGAATCTAGTGTTGTTGGTAAATAAAAGGTCTACAAACCTCCTGTACCTTTCCCCAGAGTTCCTATGAGGTCTAAATAGGAGCAGAGTGCGGTCAAATGCATGGTGGTGCTGGATAAGATGTTGAATGAAACTCCACCAGATGATGCTTTGATATATCATGGTTTTTCTAGGTTTTCAACCATTATATAGTTGTATATATTGAGTCTTTAACCTGGTTTTTCGAGTCTATTGAGTCTTCTACAGGTAGGCTTGCGTTTGGAGCAAAGAGCGGGATTATAGGATGTTTCTAGTGATTTGTGCAACGTGCTGAAGTTGGTGTCTCGACCACGAGTGGATGTCGACCGACACCCGCCTTGGTGTCGGTCGACACTGAGCGCGACAAAGTCTCATACGCGAGTTGAAGACAAGTTTTGAAGAATTTCAAAAAGACCTAGAAGTTTTCCCTAATTATAATCTAGCCCCAAAACATATTTAGGAGTTTTAATTAGGTTTTCAGACTCATTATCATCTATCTTGTTCTTACTTTATTTTTTGCTTTGGAGATTGAGAGATTTTGTTAAGGGGTTGTTCTTGCTGCTTGTGACCTTTGAGAGAAGGATTTCGAACCCCTTTATATCTATTTATTCAGTCTTTGGTTTTCTATTCATGATGTGTTGTTGTTCTGATAATATGTCTGAGTAGTAACCTAGTTAGATTTAGGAATTCTCATAAGGGTTTTATGCATGTTTGATAACTGATTGATTAGGACTCTAAATCTCTTCGTTCATCACCTAAGTTGTGCTTAATACTGAATTCTGGACTGATCACCTAGGGTTTAGATCTGAGATAATTAACTTAGCACGAGAGTGTGAGTTATAATCTGAATAAACTTAGTGTGAGAAATTCAACTAGATGCAAAAAGATTTGGTTTAGGAGAATTGTGAAGCAAAGAACATGTTCTTAATGCTTGTTTAGAACTATAGGATCACAAAGAGATTTGGATCACTAGGTTGCTAGATATAGAAATAATCTCAGCGAGAGTTGGAATGTTTAGCATTGTGTTTCTAGTTCTTGAACCTATGTTTAATCTGAATCCGGTTACTTAAGTATCTGACATTGCATAATTCCCGAGAATTTCCCAAGTCTGACGCCTTTATCCCATTGAAAACACTTCTTTGTTTACTAGCTTTAGTTTATTGCTTTCTTCTGATTGATTTAGCTTAACTTTAGAACATACAATCTATCGTATGAGACGTGAGTCCTTGTGGATATGATACCCTGAATACTACAATAGCATAACTGTGCACTTGCAGTAGAATAGGAATATTTCTTGACCTATCAAGTTTTTGGCGCCGTTGCCGGGGACTCATTTGAGTTCGCCGATAGATTTTGTTTTAAAATTTAGTCTAAGTCGTTTTTATTTATTTGTTACTCATTTTTCTCGGTTTGGCTTGTTTTGTTGCTGCAAGAATCGACAGAAGCATCCAGTGTCGACCGACACCTCTCTAGTGTCGCCCGACACCACTCACGGTTTCAGTCATGAGATCAGTGTATGCCAAGTCGACACACCCGAAGCAACCAGGACGAAGAGCTTTTGAAACCCAGACTTAAGAAGCTTGCTAAACTCGAGAGAACGAACAGAAAGGCTCAGAGATCTTCAAAGATGATGAACAATCATTTGATCTTGAGACCAGATGCTGAAGGAGTTCTGAAAGACCAACAGAACAACCCATACAATGATCAGGGGCAAAGGATTGATGTTGAGGGACATGTGATCCCTGAACCTGACCAGCATCAAGGTGAGAGGCAGATGGTCAATGCTGGAGCTAATGGACCGCAACGTAACCCTCCTGCTGCTGAGAGGACTCTTGTTGACTACAACCGTCCCGATGAGTTTTATGCTAACCGGTCAGCAATTGTACCTCCTCGTTTCGAGAGGAATGAGTTTGAGCTCAAGACTGCCTACTATGCACTTCTGAGGCAGCATCCTTTCCATGGTCTTCCGCATGAGCAACCCATGGATCACATTGAGGATTTTGAAGCCTTTGTCACTGGGATGAAGCACAACGGAGTGGGTTATGACTTCCTGTTCCTCAAGCTTTTTCCATATTCTCTCGCTGGAGAGGTTTCAACTTGGCTTAAGCAACCTCCACCTAGGAAGTTAACCACTTGGGATGGAGTGAAGAGGGAGTTTGTGCGACATTTCTATGATGATGCTCACTCAGACCAGCTCAGACAGGATCTTCTAACATTCACTCAGGGACCTACAGAGCCACTTAAGTCAGCTTGGGTAAGGTTCAAGATGTACCAACGAGACTGTCCTCATCATGGATTTTCTGAAGTTCAGCTGTTGGGCATTTTCTTCAGAGGTGTGGATCTCTTGTACCAGTCTGCGTTAGATGCTGCCAGCAATGGTAACTTCAACACAAAGACTCCGGAGCAAGCTAGGATACTGATTGAGAACTTGGTGAGCAGCAACAGTACTAAGACTGCAGATCATAGGAGGAAAGAGTCTGGTGAAAAGGTTGATCATCTGCAGATTGCTGAGATGAAGAACAAGCTGGATACTGTTCACAGCTTGTTGACTTGTAAGAAGCATGTCCATTTTGCTCAAGAAGTTGAAGAGTTTGGACCTGAAGAAGGCTGCACAGAGGAAGATGTGAACTACATTGGTGGTTCTGGATTTCAAGGAATCAGGTTTGGGAATCAACAAGGCAATAAGTTCTTCACTGGTGGACAGAAGAGTGCTTTCACAAGCAATCAAAACTCTTCTGGATATGGTCAGAATGCTGGTTACCAAAAGCCTTTTCAGAAGAACAACTCCTATCAGAGGACCTATGGATCATCTTCCTATCAGGCGCCTCCTGCTACTAATGCTCATGAGAGCAAGTTCGAAGCTATGATGGAGCAGTTGCTAGAAGGTCAGACTAAGACCACTATGGATTTCAACAAGAAGCTTGATGTTGTGTATGAAGATCTGAATGGGAAGTTTGAATCCTTGAGTACTCACATGAAGCAACTGGACACACAAGTGAATCAGATTTCAAGCTCAGTTAAGGGAAAGGGCGTTCAGAATACCCACATCAACGCTTGGACAATCCAGATTGAGGATGGTATAGATCAAGGAGAAGGATTTGAGGTCAAGACAGCTGAAATTGTGAAAACAGAAGAAAAAAACCCGAGACAAAAATCTCAGTGTCAACCGACACTGACTGTGATGTCGGTCGACACTCCAGTCGTTCAAGCAATGTCTCACCAATGCTTCCTGTTCTGAGAAGGTCTACAAGCCTCTGATACCCTTTCCCAGGGCTGCTCTGAAGTCTAAGCAAGAGCTTGATGAAGTTAACCACTTGGGAGTGACGGATAGGAAGCTGAATGAAGATCCAAAGGCTGATGCTTTGCTAGTTCATCCATGCTTACAGAGATATGTGGAGAAGATGATCCCCATGGATGAAGACTTAAGAGATTGGGTAGTGGTGCTCCCTAAGAAAATCAGTGATGTGTTGCATAATAAGATTCCAGAGAAGCTAGATGATCCTGGTGTCTTCGTGTTAGATTGCTCAGTCTTCGAGGATAGCTTCAAGCATTCCTTATGTGATTTGGGAGCTGCTGGAAATATCATGCCATACTTTGTGGCTGAGAGGTTGGGGCTGACGGACTTCAAGCAGACTAGGATCTCTCTAATCCTAGATGATCATTCAAAGAGGGTTTCTGAAGGAGTCTTAGAGGACATCCCGGTCAGAGTTGGAGACCATTTCATTCCAACTGACTTTGTGCTGCTGAAGTATGATAGTGAACCAGATGATCCTCTGATACTGGGAAGACCATTTTTAGCTACTGCTGGAGCGAGGATCGATGTGAGGCATAGTCTGATTGATCTCCACCTGGGAGATGAGCCTCTGCACTTCAAGATGGATAAGCTGCGACTGTCTACTATTGACAGTCAAGCCTTTAGCATTGAGCTAGAGCAAGAAGCTCAGACTTGTGAGGCTTCATTTTCTGACACTGGAGGAGAGAATATGGTGGTTTTGCAAAATTCCACTCTGGCATCTTCAGAGCTTGCAAATGCTCATAAGCAAAAAGCTCCACACCTCAGAGCTCCACCCAAGAAAAGGTATGCATCTCCTAAACTCAAACCTGCTAACCTCATTGCTATGACTGCATGAAAACACTCGAATGCACCTAAGCTTCATTCTCACTCTGGAGCTATTCCTTCGTTCCTTGGACGATCTCACGCTGACACTGCTTACTCCCCACCATGGATGAGGAGACTTTCGCAGAGGCACTCACAGCCTCTGTCGAAACCACCGGGAGTCTAATCTCCCATTAAAGTAAAGCTAACAACTTAAAACAAGCGCTGAGTGGGAGGCAACCCACTGGTAAGTTGTATATACTAGGATTTTCGGTCTTGCATTTTGATTTCTTTTGTTTTTAGAGTTTTGTGTCAAGTTATGCAGAATCCGTAGCACTGTGTAGTCAGTGTCGGTCCACATCCACTTGGTGTCGGTCGACATTGGAGTCGAGGAAGTTTTGAGCACGACCGATAATCTACCTCGGTCGATTTGGGTAGTGTCGGTCGACACTGAAGGTTAGTGTCGCCCGACATTGATGAAATCGACGTAAGTACTCTTAAAAACCCGAGACCAGACGTCGTCTTCCTCACTTCTATCTTGCCGAGAATTTTTCCAAAATCTCCACCTCTCTCGTTTCTTGACCGTTTTTGGCTATTCAAAGCTCCATTCCACTTGTTTTTCCGTGCTATATCCATTTCTAGTATCCATTCAATTGATATGTGAAGGTATGGCTTCGAATTTGGATCGATCTATTGATATCTAGGATGAGTTTATGATGGAATATGATTGCCATTGATGTTATTGATGATTATATGGACTCAATTCATGAGATTGTGATGTTTCAAATTTCAGATTTTTAAACCTCATGCTTGCTTGTCTGTGTGTTCATCTTGCAGATGGAACCTTGTCTGAACCGCGGAAAGCGACCACGAAGAGCAATTGACGCTGATACTTTTGGTTCCTCATCACAGCAACGCGATGCTCAGAACCAAGAACCTTGGCCAAGAATGGAACAGAAGAGGTTCAAGGTCACTTGCTTTGCTGACGAACCTTTGGTAGAGGTGAAGAAGCGAGAGTGCACCCACAAGGAAATCTCAGAGCAGTGGGACGATTATGACAGCTTGTCCTTCAACGCTTGGTGTGGCGTTAAGATCGAGCCCACATGGCTTCCTGACATGACCACCATGAGCAAGCTGAAGATACGATCAGATGTGGTGCGAATCTTACGGACGATAGGCTTGGGTACGATCTGTACCAAGTACTATGACTTATACCCAAAGCTGTTCAGACAGTTCATGGCCACAATCATGTGTACTACAGCAATGATGTGGTAAAGAAAGCTTCTGAGGGGACATTGACATTCATGGCCAAGGGCAGGAGGTACAGGCTCAGCCTTCAGGAGTTATGCGACATCTATGAGTTTGACAGGACGAGAGAGAGAGAGAGTCAGTTTGCCTGAGCACTGGTCCGATGTGGAGCTCTTTTGGAAACACTTTGGCACCAGAGTGTATGATTCTCAGAAGACCAGACAGACCGTTGTGCGACATCCAGTTCTGCGGTATCTTGTCAGAGTGTTTGCCAACACAATCTTGTATAAGATGGAGCTTGGGATGATGAGGATAGCTTAGCTTTTCTTGCTCTATATTGGGATTGGCAAGAGCGTTGATGTCAGTGAGTTTGAGGACGCTCATTTGGAGTTAGATGTCAACATGGGAGCTCTCTTTGCTCACCATTTGGAGACATTGAAGGCGACGAAGCCTTTCACTGGGAAGGCGACGAAGACAGAGTCGATCGGGAGTCTCTTAACTCCCATCTTTGACCACTTTGGGCTTGATAGGAGTCATATGAGCATTTATACTAAGAAGCCTACCATGGACTTCACGCATCTGAAGAGCAGTCAGTGGATCAAGGGAGACACCAATGGGAAGCAGTTCCGGTGGCGTTGAGTGCCTCTTTCCCCTCCCAGAGACTAAGCTTACAAGCATCACTGATGATCCTCTCTCACTCTCCTTCCAGCCCAATGTAGATCTATGTCGAGCTGTCTCGCGCCGCTCTAGTGTGCTTAGTGGTGCTACTTCTGAAGTTGCTGCCTCTGTTGCTGAGCATGAGGCTGTCCCTGCTATTGATACAGATGAGACGTATGGGTTTTCCGAGCTTCCCGGACCAGCAGAAGACATGCCACCACCGCAGTTTTAGAAGTGGGCAGCTGGTGTACTCAAAGGCATCTGGAAGGCAGTTCATCGCATGTCTTGCCAGCGATCTCAGCATGTGCATCACCCGCAGCCACGATGTCGTGCACCTGTGCCAACTCCTGTGCACATCAGCTCAGAGGATGAGGAGGTTGAGGAGGCTGCTGACTCCGAGAAGATGGCTGATGAGGACTCCCCAGTCGTCTAGACACTTGCTGCTACCGATTTTGCGTTTGTTTCTTTTTCTTTCTCTTGAGTCATTTTGATGTTTTTTTAGTCAGTCCGGTCAGTTTGGAACTTTGACTATTTGAGTTTATGCATCACATTTGTTGTTTCTGATGAGATTTTGAGTGATCTAACGCAGCTAACAGGTGAGTAATTGAGAGCTAACTCATGACCTTAACCACGGACGCATTTCACACTCTGTGTATGATTCCACAACACTGGTCATGTTCAGGTTCGGATTTTCAGCTCAATAACTCTTTGGTTCCAGATTGATTTATTCTGATCTCATGCTATGATTGCACTGGGGACAGTGCAGTCTAAGTGTGGGGGAGGTGGCTACTGACATTGTGTTTTGTTTTCTTAGATTCAGTCCCTTGTTTTCACTTGTTTTCAAAATTGTTTTATTGAGTCAAAATGTGTACGAAACTATGATTTTTCTAGAAAATTTTTCGCTGGACAGGAACTAAGTGACCATTGGACAGACTTGCAGGAGCTCTATGACTATTAGAAAACCCCACACGGATCAAATTACCACGGACACCCATATCTAACCAGGTATTCAGAGGATCCATCACTAGCCTCATCTCTAATCCTGACTTAATTTTCTCACTTAGGGGCTTGGTATCTCTGAATCAGATTCCTCTGATGTACTTGACACAGCCTGTGATCCTGTTTGAGTATGGTTTCTGATTTTCCCCTCCCTTGAAAGTAAAAAAAAAGAGATAAGAACTGAGGATAAGCTAGTAGCTTCGAAATGGTCACGGGAGTGGTAGAGACCCCTATTACCTCTTGTGCATCCATGGAAAGATCCAAAGTTTAACCCCAAGTGAAAAGGGAAGAGCATTGATAGAAAAAATAAAATGATACCCAGTGGGGAAAAATCAGTGCTAAGGGAGAAAGAGAAAAGAAAGGAACCAAAAACCGACAGTTTGGTGGTCATGAACTGAATGAGTTGAGTCCATGTGTCCTCTGATCGATACTCCCTCTGTGAGACCGCACCTAATTGCATACAGAGGTTAGTGTGGTGAACTTGAATGTCCTAATCTGATTGTGGAGTTTATTTGGGATAGTTGCTAAGTGTGGGGGAAGTACATTGTGGTCTTGAGCTCTGCAGGAAAGTTTTCAGTGGTTTACTAAGTGAATGTGAATGCGAAAGTTCCTAGGATGAAATGATTTTATGTGTTTTCAAACCTCTTTCTTATGATTTGGTTCTTTACTTGCTTGAGGGCAAGCAAGATCTATGTGTGGGGGAGTTGATATATCATGGTTTTTCTAGGATTTCAACCATGATATAGTTGTATATATTGAGTCTTTAACCTGTTTTTTCGAGTCTATTGAGTCTTCTAAAGGTAGGCTTGCGTTTGGAGCAAAGAGCGGGATTATAGGACGTTTCTAATAATTTGTGCAACGTGCTGAAGTTGGTGTCTCGAACACGAGTGGATGTAAACTGACACCCACCTTGGTGTCGGTCGACACTGAGCGCGACAGAGTCTCATACGTGAGTTGAAGACAAGTTTTGAAGAATTACAAAAAAACCCAGAAGTTTTCCCTAATTCTAATCTAGCCCCAAAACGTGTTTAGGAGTTAATTAGGTTTTCAGACTCATTATCATCTATCTTGTTCTTACTTTGGTTTTTGCTTTGGAGATTGAGAGATTTTGTTAAGGGGTTGTTCTTGCTACTTGTAACCTTTGAGAGAAGGATTTCGAACCCCTTTATATCTATTTATTCAGTCTATGATTTTCTATTCATGATGTGTTGTTATTCTGATAATATGTCTGAATAATAACCTAGTTAGATTTAGGAATTCTCATAAGGGTTTTATGCATGTTTGATAACGGACTGATTAGGACTCTAAATATGTTCGTTCATCACCTAAGTTGTGCTTAATACTGAATTCTGGACTGATCACCTAGGGTTTAGATCTGAGATAATTAACTTAGCACGAGAGTGTGAGTTATAATCTGAATAAACTTAGTGTGAGCAGTTCAACTAGATGCAAAGAGATTTGGTTTAGGAGAATTGTGAACCAAAGAACTTGTTCTTAATGCTTGTTTAGAACTCTATGATCACAAAGAGATTTGGATCATTAGGTTTCTAGATATAGAAATAATCTCAGCGAGAGTTGGATTGTTTAGCATTGTGTTTCTAGTTCTTGAACATGTATTTAATCTGAATCCGGTTAGTTAAGTATCTGACATTGCATAATTCCCGACAATTTCCTAAGTCTGACACCTTTCTCCCATTGAAAACATTTCTTTGTTTACTAGCTTTAGTTTATTGCTTTCTTCTGATTGATTTAGCTTAACTTGAGAACATACAATCTATCGTGTGAGACATGAGTCCTTGTGGATACGATACCCTGAATACTACAATAGCATAATTGTGCACTTGCATTAGAATAGGGATATTTCTTGACCTATCATGCTTCGCGAGTTCATCCTTGTGTGCAGAGATATGCGAAGAAGATGATCTCCATTGATGGTCATTTGAAAGAGGGGGTGATGTTTGTATCTAAATGAGTCAGTTCTGTGCTGCTGAATCAGATTTCAGAGAAGCTTCCAGATCCATGAGTCTTTGCGCTAGACAGCTCTATCTTCGAGGACAGCTTCAAACACTCTATGTGTCATTTGGGATCTAGTGTGATTTGGGATCTAGTGTGAATCTCATGCCATACTTTGTGGCTGTGAGGTTGAGATTGTTGGACTTCAAACAAACTAGGATCTCTTTAATCCTAGCTGATCGATCGAAGAGGATCCTAGAAAGAGTTCTTGAGGACATCCCTATTAGAGTTGGAAACTACTTGATTCCAACAGACTTCGTGGTGCTGAAATATGATATGGAACCGGATGATCCTTTGCTACTTGGCAGATCCTTCTTAGCTACAGCTGGAGCAGTGATTAATGTGAGGCATGGTCTGATTGATCTCTACTTGGGAGATAAGCCTCTGCACTTCAAAATGGATAAGCTGCAAATATCCACAATTGATGGTCAACCTTTCAGTGTTCAGCTAGAACATTAAGCTCAGATCTGTGAGGCTTCAGTGTCTGATAGTGGAGAAAAGAAGATGGTGGTTCATGTGGAATCTACTCTAACATCTTCAGAGCCTGCAACTGCTCATAATAAGAAAGATCCAAACATCACGCCTAGACAACATCTGACAAAAGCCTAGGTACGCACTCTCTGACTTAAAGTTTCCTAACTCTGGTGCTAATTTTGCAGGGAATAGGGTCAGGAAAAGAAATGTTCCAACTGACCTTGCTGTTATTCCAAAGTTTCTCGGTCAGTCTCACGCACACAATGCATATACGCCACCATGGATGAGGAGAATTTCGCAAAGGCACACTCTGCCTTTAGTGAAACCACCTGACATCTGACCATCTGCCAGAGTCAAGCTAACGACTTAAAACAAGCGCTGAGTGGGAGGCAACCCACTGTAGGGTCAGTTTTCTCTTCTTTTTGGTTTTTAGTCTTGAGTCTTTTGATTTTTCTTGTTTATGTGTGTTAGAAACGTGAGAACAGGTTGCAGACAGCAGTGTCGATCGACATCCCTTAGTGTCGGTCGACACCAAACTCGAAAACACGGACAAAAATCGAGGACACTCGATTAGGAGCAAATCGGTGTCAACCAAAGCCTTGTGTCGTCCGACACTGGCTATGTGTCGTTCGACATCGACTGCGACTGCAGATAAGGTTTCTGATTTCCGAACTTTTCGCTGACTTATACCTTGTTCTCCCGAACCCAAGCTGCAAATGCACTGGGGACAGTGCAGTTTAAGTGTGGGGGAGGTGGTTACTGACAATGTGTTCTGTTTTCTTAGAGTCAGTCCTTTGTTTTCAAAATTGTTTTATTGAGTCAAATTTGGTATGAAACTGTGATTTTTCGAGGAAATTTTCTCTGGAACAGGAACTAAGTGACCATTGGACAGACCTGCAGTAGCTATGACTGTTAGAAAACCCCCACACGGATCAACCTACTAAGGACATCCATATCAAACCAGGTATTCAGATGATCCACTACTAACTTCACATCTAATCCTGACTTACTTTTCTAGCCTAGGGGCTTGGTAACTCTGGATCGGATTCCTCTGATGTGCTTGAAACAGCTTGTAAACATGTATGGGTATGGTTCCCCTCTTCCCTCCTTTTAATGTAAAAAAAAAAAGAGAAATTAACTGCGGATAAGCTGGTATCTTCGAAGTGGTCACGGGAGTGGTAGAGACTCTTATTACCTCCTGTGTATCCATGGAAATATGTCCAAAGTTACACCCCGAATAAAAAGGGAAGAGCACTGATAGAAAAAAATAAAATGATACCCAGTGGGGAAAAATCAGTGCTAAAGAAGAAAGGAAGAGGAAAGGAACCAGAAACCGATAGTTTGGTGGGCAAGTACTGAATGGGTTAAGTCCATGTGTCCCTTGAACGATACTCCCTTGGTGAGACCGCACTTAAATAAATACTGAGGTTAGTGTGGTGAACTTGAAGGTCCTATCTTGATTGTGGAGTTTACTTGGGATAGCTGCTAAGTGTGGGGGAAGTACGTTGTGGTCTTAATCTCTGCAGGGATGTTTACAGGTGATTTACTAAGTGAATGTGAATGTGAATGTGATGTTCCTAGGACGAAATGAGTTTCTGAGTTTTCAAACCTCTTTCTTATGCTTTGGTTCTTTACTTGCTTGAGGGAAAGCAAGAGCTAAGTGTGGGGGATTTGATATATCATGGTTTTTACAGTTTTCAACCATGATATAAGTGTATATATTGAGTCTTTAACCTTGTATTTGGAGTCTTTTGAGTCATTTGCAGGTTTAGGTACGTTTGGAGCTTATTTGGAGATTCAGGGAGCTTTTGGAGTTATTTGGCAGCATACATGGATTTCACAGAGTTCATTGGGTGCGTCGGCACTTAGTGTCGGTCGACACCACTAAAGGACGAAATTCCTGTGCGTCAAAAATATAGCTTTTGGAGATTTTCAAGATTTACCCAGAAGTTTCTCATATTTACAAGAAGGCCCAAACGTGTTTTAGCTATTAATTAGGTTTTACAGCCACTTGTTAGGCTAAGCGTTTTTCTAAGTTGAATTCAAGTTTTGTTCTAGAGAGATTAGGAGATTTGGGGCTGGTCTTGTACTCGAGAGAGAACAGATTTTGAACCCATGTTCTTACTCTTTGAACTTTTATATGATTTCTACTTTGACTATGTATGTTGTCATGATTGCCATTGTTGGGATTGTGTCCTGAAATCACACTTGTACTCACTCCTGATGATAGTTGTGTGTCGAGATCAGACATTTGTATAATATTGGGTGGTTGCAATGTTTTGCTAGAAGCCTCTTGCAATCTGTAAGTTGTATACTTACTGCCAGTATTATATGATCCTATAGGGTCACACACCTAAGCAAACTGGAAGCATGAATATGGGAATGATCATTATGGTAATGATCATGTTGATGTGTATTGATACACATTAATATATTGAGTTTTAAAAAGGTGTGTCGATCGACACCAGTGAGTGTGTCGATCGACACAGGCCGGGTTCCGAAACTGATGTTTCGGTTTAATGACTTAAACGAATTGGGATTGATCCAATGATCGGTTTTAGTTATTCCAGGTCTATATAAAGGTTTATATGCACGACCTGGAACCCTAGTTGTTCCTGTTTTGCAGAGAAAAAGCCTAGCCACCAAAACTCAGTGATTCCTAGATCCGGCACTAGCATCCCAGCTTTCCAGCTTTGTGTGCGTGTGTATCTGGTAGAGGCGAAGCACCTGAGTCGTTGTTGATCTCGATTACCAATCCATTCCGCTGCCATTTTTTTGAGGTAAACATGAGATCTATGATTCAATAACTCAAACCTTAGATCCTAGGCTTAGAACTTGTAGGATTCTAAAAGCTGTTAGAATTGCTCAAGTTCCTTCAGTGGTATCAGAGCCTTAGGGTTTTAATCATTGAATCTAAAGCATGTAATTCGAATAATGATGTATTTGAATAGACTTATGCTTGCTAGATCATGTTTTGAACAAGTAAAACTCGGATTAAGTTTGTGATTTAAAACGATGATCATGTGTTTTCGCACGGTGTCGATCGACACTAATCTTGTGTCGGTCGACACGCCGCAAAACACTTGTAAAATTTTAGGGTTTCGATCTTAGAGATCGAATTTCTGTTACCCTACTGTGTCGATCGACACACTGAGTTGTGTCGGTCGACACAGGCTGTGCGAAAGGATAGATCGGTTCAATTGGATTGACCGGTTATCTCGCATGGTTATGTCGGTTAAATCGGTTCAATTGGATAAACTGGTTCAATTAGATTGGACTGGTTATCTCAATTAGTTAAGAACCGATTTAATTGGTTGATTTCGGTTAAATTAGATTTACCGGTTATCGACCCGGTTCAATTGGATTGAACCGGAAAAACCAATTTGGTTTTGGTTAGGTCGTGTCGACCGACACAGTGATGTGTGTCGATTGACATGGATCATTAAACCGGTTAAGAAAATTTGATCCGGTTTGACCGGTTATCGAAGTTCGGTTTAAATTGGGCTGTGTCGACCGACACCAATGGTTGGTGTCGATCGACACACCACTCGCAGATTTGGTTGTTAAACCTAAATTTGCAAATACCAGACCAAGTTTAATCCTATGTTATAGATTAACCTAAACTTAATAAATCTAGATGTTTAAAATCAATTAAAACACTTCTTGGATGCATATTGGATATGTATCAAGATTAAAAGTTCTTTTCCTCAACTAAATATCAAGTGATCTTGATGTCTTTCCTGATCTTGTCTACTGTCAAGACTCGTTTCGTTGTTGGATAGTCTTGGAGTCCTTGGTATCCACAATTACATGAGTAAGGCAGGTGATCATTGATAGACTTGCAGTGCGACTGTCAGTGATCACAAGACTGAAGAGATTGGTTTACTTGACTGGGCTATCAGAAGTTCTGGGCCCAGAGACATCAGAGTGGGTAAGACATGATTGTCTCATCTACGACCAAGAGTTGTACTGGGTACAATTAGCAATGATTTGCTTACCTAGATAACTAAAGTTTGGGTGATGGCGAGTCGCCCACTCAGATTTTGGTGAAGTATAGATCTTGGCTCATTATATTCATCTGAGGAAACATAGTTTTGAATACAATTCGAGTTTTCTTATTAGATATGAATTCTCATTTCCTTGAACATCATAACTAAAACCTCTATCTCTTTTAATTTCAGCTATGTCTGTCCCAACTCACATCAACACTTTCTCGCTAAGATCCGTCCTTGAGAAGGACAAGCTTAATGGATCAAATTTCTTGGAATGGTATCGGAACCTGAGTATAGTTCTCAGGCAGGAGAACAAGGAATATGTCCTTACAAAAGTTCTCCCCGAGAGGCCACGTTCCAATGCCACGCAGGCAGACAAGAATGCTTGGGATAAGCATTCTGCTGATGTCAAAGACGTTAATTGTCTAATGCTGGTGACTATGAACTCTGAGCTACAGAAGCAATATGAGAACGTAATGTCACCGATTGAGATGATTAACAGCCTGAAAGCCTTGTTTCAGGAGCAAGCTCGCACAAGGAGATACCAGACGGTTAAATCTCTCATGGATTGCAAGCTGGCTAAGGACAGTCCAGTGAGTCCTCATGTCCTTAAAATGATGGGTTACATTGATAACCTGGAGAAACTGGACTGTGCCATTAGCCAGGAGCTAGCCACTGACATGATTCTGCAGTCTTTGCCGTCGTGTTTTGATCAGTTCATCTTGAACTTCAACATGCAAAACATGACTAAGACATTGATTGAGTTGCACGGCATGCTAAAGACAGCAGAGCCGAATCTCAAGAAGGCGACTCCTAATGTACTGATGGTACAAGGGGGTAAAAGGCTTAAAAACCTAGTAAGGATAAGGGAAAGGCTAAAGCTGTCCAGACTGAGAGTCAAGACAGGCCCAAGCCCAAGCCCAAATCCGGGTCTTCTCCTGAGGACAAATGCAACTACTGCAAGCAGCTAGGGCATTGGAAGAGAAGCTGCAAGAAGTTCATGGAAGATATGAAGAAGCTGAAGACGACGTATGATGCGTCTGATTCAGGTATTTATGTTATCGAACTTAATGTTATGACTCCTAGTTCTACTTCGTGGGTATTGGATACCGGTTGCGGTGCTCATATTTGTACTAATATGCAGGCACTAAGAAACAGTAGAACGCTGAAGAAAGGACAAGTGGAGCTACGGGTCGGGAATGGAGCTAAGGTTGCTGCACTGGCCGTAGGCACTTATGATTTGTCTTTGCTTTCTAGCATGGTTTTAGAATTGAATAATTGCTACTTTGTACCTGCGATTAGCAGAAACATAATTTCAGTTTCCGTTTTGGATTTGGAAGGTTTTGATTTTGCTATTAAGAATAAAGTTTGTTCTTTTCATCGTGATGGTACGTTTTATGGTAGCGCCCCATTAGATAATGGGTTATGTGTCTTAAACCAAGAAATGCCTGTCTTTAACATAAATACAAAGCGGTTTAAGTCAAATGACGAAAACCCGACTTTCTTATGGCATTGCCGTTTGGGCCACATCAATGAGAAACGCATTCAGAGGCTCCATCTTAATGGGCTTCTGGGCTCATTTGATTTTGAATCATGTGAGAAATGTGAATCTTGCTTGATGGGCAAAATGGCTAGGGCCCCTTTCAACAAACCGACTGAAAGGGCCAGTAATTTATTGTGCCTTATTCATACTAATGTATGTGGGCCAATGAGCACTGTTGCCAGAGGAAATTACAAGTACTTCATTACCTTTACTGATGACTTCAGTAGGTATGGCTATGTCTATTTGATGAGACATAAGTCAGAATCCTTTGATAGATTCAATGAGTTCAAGAATGAAGTACAGAACCAACTTGGCAAAAGTATTAAAGTTCTGCGGTCGGATCGCGGAGGAGAATACTTGAGTCAAGAGTTCAGTGACTATCTGAGTGAGTGTGGAATTGTTTCACAACTCACTCCTCCTGGAACACCCCAATGGAATGGAGTGTCAGAGAGGAGGAATCGGACCTTATTATATATGGTTCGGTCTATGATGAGTCATTCAGATCTTCCATTATCTTTTTGGGGATACGCTCTAGAAACGTCTGCGTTTACACTAAATAGGGTGCCATCTAAATCAGTTGAAAAGACACCACATGAATTGTGGACTGGGAATGTTCCAAGTCTGTCTTTCCTGAAGATTTGGGGTTGTGAGGCTTATGTCAAACGTTTAATCTCTGACAAGCTTGCACCCAAATCAGATAAATGCTACTTCGTTGGTTATCCTAGGGAAACCAAGGCATACTACTTTTACAACCAATCTGGGAACAAAGTTTTTGTTGCTCGGGACTGTTCTTTTCTTGAGAGGGAATTTCTTTCTAAGAAAAGCAGTGGGAGTAAAGTACATCTCGAAGAAGTTCGAGACGCACAGGAGAATGCTCAACCTGCTGAGGAAGAGCAGCAGTTGGATCCACAAAGTTCTGTGGAGCCCACACCTGTGGAGCCTGAAGTTCGCAGATCCGGAAGGATTCGTCACGAACCCGAGAGATATTATGGATTTCTCGTGACCAATTGCAATGATCTGATGATCATCAAAAGTGACGAACCTGCGACCTTCGCGGAAGCAATGATGGGCCCGGACTCCGAAAAGTGGCTTGGAGCCTCTAAATCCGAAATGGGATCCATGTCAGCAAACCAGGTATGGTCCTTGGTTGATTTACCTAATGGTGTAAAAACCATTGAGTGTAAATGGGTCTTCAAGAAGAAGATTGACATGGATGGAAATGTCCCGATTTATAAGGCTAGGTTGGTGGCTAAAGGTTTCAAACAGATTCATGGTGTAGACTATGATGAAACCTATTCCCCAGTCGCTATGCTTAAATACATTCGGATTCTTCTAGCAACTGCCGCTTATTATGATTATGAGATTTGGCAGATGGATGTCAAAACCGCCTTCCTGAATGGAATTCTGGAAGAGGATGTGTATATGACACAACCTAAAGGTTTTGTGGATCCTGAGAATGCTGGGAAGGTATGCAAGCTTCATAAATCCATTTATGGATTGAAGCAAGCATCACGGAGTTGTAATCTTTGTTTTGATGAAGCAATAAAACAATTTGGTTTCATCAAGAACGAAGAAGAACCATGTGTATACAAGAAGACTAGTGGGAGCGGAATTGTGTTTCTCGTATTGTATGTCGATGACATACTTCTTCTCGGTAATGACGTTCTGTTGCTTCAGTCTATTAAGACTTGGCTCGGAAGTTGTTTTTCCATGAAAGACATGGGAGAAGCCGTGTACATCCTTGGAATCAGAATCTACAGAGATAGAACGAATAGGCTGATTGGATTGTGCCAGGACACTTATATTGATAAGGTGTTACACAAATTCAAGATGCATGATTCCAAGAAAGGCTTCATACCGATGTCTCATGGCATTAGTCTCAGCAAGAAGCAGTGTCCGGCGACACAGGCTGAGCGAGAACGCATGGGTAGGATTCCTTATGCTTCTGCAATAGGATCTATCATGTATGCCATGCTTTGAACTCGTCCAGATGTAGCTTACGCGTTAAGCATGACGAGTAGATACCAATCTGATACAGGTGAAGATCACTGGACAGCTGTCAAGAATATTCTCAAATATTTGAGACATACCAAGGATAAGTTCTTGGTATATGGAGGAAGTGAAGAGCTTGTGGTGAATGGATTCACTGATGCGAGTTTCCAGACGGACAGAGACGATTTCCGATCACGGTCTGGATATGTCTTCTGTCTAAATGGCGGTGCAGTGAGCTGGAAGAGCTCTAAGCAGAACATCGTAGCTGATTCCACGACGGAAGCTGAATATGTTGCTGCTTCAGAAGCGGCAAAAGAAGCTGTTTGGATCAAGAAGTTCGTGACTGAACTTGATGTGGTTCCTAGTATCTTGGAGCCAGTGGCTTTGTTTTGTGACAACAATTGAGCCATTGCTCAGGCGAAAGAAGCCACTCCTAAGGCCTACGCATAAGAGTCATACTACTGCTGTAGGCATTAGAGATCTTAAGATGTAATCTTGATTCTAGTGGGAGTTCTTGTTGTTTTATTTAAGTTATATTAAGATGTTCTTGTAAACATACTTTTGGATATGTTTAATAAAATTTGATTTCAGCATTATTTATTGTGATCTAAATAATGGTCCCAAAATAATTTTATGCCATATTATAGATCATCAAGTTGAGGACTTGATCATGAAACCCTATAAGTTATAGATGACATAAATTATGATGTGTCCCTAGTCGAGGTTGTCAAAGTGGGACACTGACAACCGCGAGAGACTAGCTTGTGAGGTGATTGTTGACTAAGTTTCATGGAGTCAGTGATATGAGTATCACAGTCAGTGACATAGATATATGTTGATGAACATATGATCGGACGTGACCCGCTAATGAGAAGTCTCCAAGATAGTTATATTTGTGTCATGAGAGATTCTCATTACGACTATAGAGTATAGTCCTTAGACCTGAGTTCATCATGCTTTCTTGCATATGAATTGGTGCACTTTGACCTTGTCAAACGTCGACCCGTAACTGGCGGCTATAAAGGCATTGCTTGGGTGTATCATGAAGTGTGTATAGGAACAGGGATGGAACAAGATGGGATTTGTCCCTCCTGTATAACGGGAGACAAATATCTCAGGGCCTATTGAAGATTTTATACTGAGAAAATGTGTGGCCGCACTCAAACGAATTGTAGTTCAGTTGTTTGTCTTGTTCAGTATAGATCAGGAGTTCGATAAACACGATGTTGGCTTAATAAGGATGACACTAATCTTGCCTTATGCCAAATCGAGATATAGAGACAAAAGGATTATAGGAATTGATGATTCCAGTACAAGTTGGAGATTGTTGGGATTGTGTCCTGAAATCACACTTGTACTCACTCCTGATGATAGTTGTGTGTCGAGATCAGATATTTGTATAATACTGGGTGGTTGCAATGTTTTGCTAGAAGCCTCTTGCAATCTGTAAGTTGTATACTTACTGCCAGTATTATATGATCCTATAGGGTCACACACCTAAGCAAACTGGAAGCATCAATATGGGAATGATCATTATGGTAATGATCATGTTGATGTGTATTGGATACACATTAATATATTGAGTTTTAAAAAGGTGTGTCGATCGACACCAGTGAGTGTGTCGATCGACACAGGCCGGGTTCCGAAACTGATGTTTCGGTTTAATGACTTAAACGAATTGAGATTGATCCAATGATCGGTTTTAGTTATTCCAGGTCTATATAAAGGTTTATATGCACGACCTGGAACCCTAGTTGTTCCTGTTTTGCAGAGAAAAAGCCTAGCCACCAAAACTCAGTGATTCCTAGATCCGGCACTAGCATCCCGGCTTTCCAGCTTTGTGTGCGTGTGTATCTGGTAGAGGCGAAGCACCTGAGTCGCTGTTGATCTCGATTACCAATCCATTCCGCTGCCATTTTTTTGAGGTAAACATGAGATCTATGATTCAATAACTCAAACCTTAGATCCTAGGCTTAGAACTTGTAGGATTCTAAAAGCTGTTAGAATTGCTCAAGTTCCTTCAGCCATGTCTGAGTAGATCTCTTGTTAGGTTAGGGAATTCTCATTAGGGATTTGAAGGAATGTTAGAATAACTGATTGATTTGGATTCATCATCTAGTTCTTCATCTAAGTTGTTCTTAATGCTTAATTTGAACTGGCCATTTAGATTATTGATATTAGGTTGATTTCCTCAACGAGAGTTGGTTAATTAACTAGAAAGAATTTAGGTGAGGAATTTATCTAGTCGCAAAGAGATTTAGTTTAGAGAAATTGTGAACGAAAGAACTTGGAATTAATGCATGTTTAGAACTCTAGAATTCGCAATGAGAGTCGGTTTGCTAGATTGTTAAACATAGATAATTATAGCAGCGAGAGCTGGTTAGTTATCATCTGTGATTCTAGTTCAAGAACACTAATAGATTGAATCTTGATTGTTTGTTATCTGACTTCTTGATATCCTGAGAACTTCCCGAAACCTAACGCCTTCGCTAATTTCCTACACTCTCTTCACCTCATTTGTTTACTTTGCTGCATTTGTTTACTGCTTTACAATCTGCTTCGCTTGGCATAATTCGACTACTCATAATCTATCGTGTGAAACTTGAGTCTCTGTGGATTCGATACCCTAGATACTACATCGTTCGATATTGTGCACTTGCAGTTTTAAATATGGATTAAGATTTGACCTATCAAGTTTTTGGGATTAAGATTTGACCCATCAAGAGCAAAGGTTTTGAGGGCTTGGTGTTTTACTCATTATGTTGCTCCCTTGGAATTAATTTTATCCGATGAGAGGTATTGTTCTTCTAATCTATACAGATATTTGTATTTCTTTACAACCCTTTCATTTTTTGGGTAGATAACAACCCTAGATCCGAGGGAGTTTTTATTTGGTACTTATTTTTGTAACATTTAGTTATTCAAAATTCATATTAATTTTTAGTTATAATAAACAGGGAAGTCGGATTCAAACCGTATGACAACGCCCAAAAGTTTATTTTTCTTTTAGAGAAAGAAGGTTGCTAGTTTAATTTTTCTGATTGTAGGGTTTCGTTAATGCCAAAGTATGACATAGTATGTCAAACTTTTAAAGACATTGTTATCAATTCCGAAACAAAAATCACTCAGACATTTGATCCTCCAACTTTTGATAATCTCTTGGGCATCAAACCAATCCAAAGAATTGTTGATGGGACGATTTCAGATAAATATTCAACTGGTAAGTGTTGTTTGCAGTTTTTTATTATTAGAATATGACGAAAAGAAGAAGATCGGATATTGTAAAAATTGTGGTTTTTGCTTTTAGGTTAGTTAAGATTTAAATGAATTTTTCCCTATAGATGTTGTTGGGGCTATAACATGGGTTGGAAAGCTTGAATGGAAACATGACTCTTCAAATGCATGTTCATATTCACGTACCCTTGCTAAAATCTAATTTACGTTAAGAGTTTCCGAGTAAGTTATTCACATGGTTTAAGTCTCATATTTTTATAATCACCTAAACCTTGCTAAATAATGTTGTTAGAATTGAAGGAAAAGAGCGATATAATGCGTTTCAAAAGGCCCAATTAATGAGAAGTTCTCCAGGAATTTTCAACAAGTTCCTCACAAGCATTTGTTTGTTTCGTTTCGATTTTTCTGAATCGAAAGATTTAACGGTATGTTGGCATATGTTCAATAAAAAATTAGCAAGGCATTAATTTTAAACAAAATAATGAGCATTTTTTATTTATTTTTGGGGAATACATGACTTAGAAGTAAAGAAGGATCTTCTTCTATTTACTATCATCGTTTAACTATGGATAAGTTGAACTAGTTGATGAATATGTATGAAATTTTTTTAATTGTCATATTGAGATTAATATGATTATATAAATTAACAACATCTAACATTTTTTTTTGATTTTGTGTAGTTACCTTCATCCTCTTCTAACATGGTACTCAAACGAGCACCAAACTCTTGATTTTTATTAAAATCTTCTTCACTCTTATTCTAAACTCTTAAGATCTTATTAAGTTTTAAGTTAATGATTGCTAACTGTTTGGTTTCTATTTTAAGGGTATGTCAAAATATTGGTTAACTTTGATTTTAAAATTTGTTTACAATATTGCAAATTAAATATATTTATTATTAATTGAGTTTAAACAAGAAATAATTTGGAAAAACTAATTAATATCTTAACAAATGATTTATATGTCTATGTATAAAAAGAAATAAATTGGAAAAATTACAAGAATATTCTACATTTCGATAGATGTTTATTGTACAACACAATATCCTCATTAAATGTAACAAAATATTGTATGTTAGCTTATTAATGAGATAATGATTGTAGTTTACAAATTTAACATAAAATATATTCAAAAAAATCTTAAATATAGGACAATGACCAAATATAATTTATAACTTTAATATCTTAACAAAAAAAATCTATATAGAAATGTACATAATAAAATCATACCAATAATTTAGATTTCCATTTATAAAATGGAATTATTGTGAAAAAAAGGAAAATAATATTCTACATTCATATAAATCAAACAGTTGTACATATCATAAATAAATATAATGATTGTAGTTTACAAACTTAACCAAAAATATATCCGAAAATCTAAAATATATGATGATTACCAAATATTATTTATAACTTTCACATTTTTCAACAAAGACTGTTAATTTGATCTGTGATTCTCTTAAACCTACATATTACCTTCTATATATACTGGAGATTTTCTCGGGGAACAAGACTACTATTGTGGCAATTTCTACGATTTCTACAGCAAAAATATCGATTTTACCCCGGTAACTAGGCATGGGCATAAAAACCGGAACCGAAGAACCGATAACCGGAACCGAATTTTTTTATTTGGTTCCGCCTATAATACCCATTGGATCCTGAGTTGAGGAACCGTGGGTATCGGGTAGGAACCAGAACCGAACCGAGAACCAAAACACGGAACCGAAGAACCAAACTTATATAAGGCTTAGTAAAATATTATCCATACTTTCAACATCCACATAAAGAATCATATGAAAATATTGTTAGATCCATGAAATTTATGTTATGTTATGTAATTGACATTGAATCATAAACCTTTTTATTTTTTTGGTTAATAATTTGTTAAATTAACAGAAATTTTGGGGTTTTTTGTTGATTTTGGATTTTTTTTTTTGTTAATTACGGTTATTTTTAGTTGATTTCGGGTAAAAAATGTTATTTCGGTTCCAAAATACCTGGAACCGTTTAAGAACCGAAATTTTTGGGTATTTACGGTTCCTAAAATGATGGAACCGAACCGAACCGGAACCAACAGGAACCGAACCGGAACCGAACCGAAAATTGTAAAGTACCCATTGGATCCTAAATCTATAGAACCGAAATACTCGAAACCGAATGGTTCCTACCCGGAACCGAACCGAATACCCGAATGCCCAGGGCTACCGGTAACCATCGTAACCAAAGCGTCACCTTCTTATTTAAAACAAAAGTTATATTTCTCTATATTGCTACATGATTTTAAAAACTATTTTTTGAAAATGTGATTGGTCAAATCATTGCTTTATCATCACTAGATAATGCTAAGAACCAAAATGGAATGAATACTAAAAGATTAAACTTTGAGCTCAGAAACGATTTGTAAGTGTGCATATATTATGTTTTATATTATTTGCATTTGAATTTTTATTCATATATACCTTGATTTGCAGAGATTTGCATTTAAAGTGTACACTATTGGGTGAATATGGTGAACAAGTATTCGATTTTAATGCAAATAATGAAGGAGGTGAAATCATCTTTGTCATTAGGTTTGCAAACTGCAAATCTTATCAAGGTTATTTGTGTTTAATATTTATATTGTTGGTTTATATTTAATATTTTTTAAAAAATATAGATAATTTGATATACAAATCATATTTTATTTTTAAAACGAAGATGAATAGTCTATATCCAGCGGATTTAATTCAACTAAAGCTCTCTTAAATTCAAACATGTCATACGCAAAAAGTTTCATTTGTGGTTAAAGCCTAATTTTAAAATATATTAACATAAACATTTTGTACATATCTAACTAATAATTTTTCTGTACTTTTTTAAGGTTACCATCAGATAACCTAATAATTACGAATGGTGAATCTAGTCAAATTTTATTTGCATCGAATACCACCATGTATGAGGCATTTTTGGCAAGAAAAACAAGAGACTTACAATATCTGATATTGTAATTGATGAGAGGTAATCATACTTTTTAAAAACATAATATTTGAAAAATCCACTTAATTATTTATGGATTTTTCAATGCTTTGTAATTGATGAAGTATGGAAAATGCATTACATGTGAGACCATTGACACAATTGATTTGAGTCAATGTTGGTATTACCATGCATGTGCGGTATGCAATGAGAAAGTGTACGATGCAAGTAATGATATTGATGATGAAAAACCAGTTAAGTTTGATTATACATTATGTAAGGAAATTGTTACAAATGCTACCGCAAGGTATAGTGCAAAAATTAAGTTTTATTTATTAGGATATTTTGTATGGACTTTATATTGACTATTCATAACAACTTTTCTGGAATCAAATTATGTAGGTACTTTGTCGTTCTTCGGGTGAAAGAAAATTCTAAAACAGAAACTAAGTTTATTTGTTTGATCGACTCGTTAAAAAATTCTCCGTCACACTGCAAATGTTGTGGTCAATAAATTTTTGAGGTATATATATTTTTAAAATATTTTTTTATATTATGTATTGGTTTGGTTTTTATTTATATAATTATTTTATTTATTATAAATGATTATAGTCTGAAGATTCAGCAGCTCTACCACAATGCCTTACCGATTTAATCGGTAAAAATGTTTTATTCAAAACCATACACTCTGGCGACAATATAAAGAATAAGAACCAACCATTTGTTGTGACACTAGCTTGGGCTGATCAAGAGAGGGTTACTCAATTTTTATCGGAAACTGATCAGGTATTAACTTGACTAATTGTGTATTTATATGATCGAATTGATAATTATTATTCATGTTCTTTTATGTTATTTGATCAGTCTTAGTTCATGCTTGTGAACTCATCTGAGAATTCTGGATCTCATCACCTTATGCTCATGAATTTGGGTGAAAGTTCTGAGCCTTCACTTTCTAACTTTTTTACCTCTGTGTCTAGGTGTCCGCGTAACCACCTAGGCGAACGCCTAATGCTACTTTTTTTTTTGAAATAAACAAATTTTTAACCTTTGCTTTTATGTGTGCAAGTTTTAACTTTTAATATATATGTACAAATTCATTAGAACAATATTATTTGATATTTATTACAATCCTTACTAGTATTTTTTATGTTCGCAAGATCAAAACCATATATATTGTTGTATTTTATGATTTGCGAGTGTATATTCTTTTTTTGTAGATGTGAATTATAAGAAATAACAACTATTTTCTTTATAATTTGTTTCTATGAATGTTATATTAATATATACATAATAATTTTAGAATTTGTTGTATTAAATATAAAAATATTTTATCACAAAAAATCTCGTCCCACATACTTTCTGAATTTATCCCAATTTTTGATAATTCGTTAAGCCCAGACCGACCGCGCGGATAGCAGGTAGCACGATTATGAACAAGAGTTAAAATTAACCCACCTGGCTCGTAAAAATACCCCTAAATCTAAACATGACCCTCGTTTAAAACCCCCCCAAAAAATCCCAAATCCCATGAAGTTTCATAGTCTTATATCTTCATGCATACTTATATTTAACACCTACCCTTTAATTGTCTGATAATATTCAACTAAACCTAAAATAATATAATATATTATAATTAGCTCCGGCAGTTTTTCATATCATAGAAGAGTCACCATGAGTAGATATCTAAAAGCAATAACTTTGAGGATCTATGTGTCTTCTTCTTCCTTACCAAACTCAATACTGATTCCTTAGTCCAGCGAATTATGTGTCGTTAACAGTTTCTTTCAGCCTAAGCTTTTGTCAGAATCAACTGCTAAGCTATAGATTTATCAGGACGGATCTTATGCCAATCATGTTTTGCCTCAGGTAACGTCGTCGCCACATCTATAGCCGGTGAGGGTTCATCGAGCATGCTCGTAATTGCGACATTTTTTACCGGTTATATTATGGTATGGGAAATGTTGCAATTGACTTTGTTACACTTGTGTTAGCACCATGATTATCACCTCTTCTGCTAATTCTATGTATTAAGTGATAAAGAAAAATTGTCGTTCATAAAACAACAACCCCTAATTCATTTGCAGAAGATCAAGAAGAAGAAAAAGATCTTCAAACAAGATGAACACAGTTTATGTTACAGAGAGAATAGAGAGAAGAAGAAATCTCAACAACAATATTTTTCTATTGTATTGTAAAGCTACGCAATCTCTCTTTTAATCAATTCAACTTAGTTCCTTCTTCAATTTGAACCTTTCATTCTCATCTCTATTCTGAACCGTCCTCGTGTCTTCGTCGTCCTTTATTCCCTATAACAAATCTCCTTTATTCGAAGAACCTTGACCTCAAAATTCGTAATCTGAAAACCTCTTCTTCCATGAAAGCTCCTTTTAACTTCAAGTTTAGAAAAAAATTCCTCCAGGATCCCATAGTAAGTTGGCTTGATGTGAAGTACGTAACTGACCTATATCCAAACCAACGTAAGAGTGTAGTTGCAGCAACCATATAAAGAAAAACTTTCTTGTAACACACTTCTCATGTGGTCGTAAAAGTTTGATTAGCAACAATGTCTTCACATATTAGTCCCCCTGCTTGTGGCCATCTGTTGATTCTAAACAAGATTCACTTCCACTAATGCGAACAGAACTGAAGTTGTCACGTCGTTTTGTTTAGTAAAAAACGGACGGACTGACTTAAAACAAAAGAACATATGTTTCTTTTGACCTCCATTTATGCTTCAAGTAAGAATTTGGATATACCAAAACCTCAGCCATTGCAACCCCCATATTATCTACAGATTTCAGGTCATAGTCAAATCTTTCAGTGACTTCGTTAACCAGAATCTGAACAAAATCAACTCTGCATTGCGGTGTGGGATCCTCTTGTATGACAGTCTCATGTAAATCTTGACCCGGTTCAACTTCCATAATTGTTTTCTTGGCCAAAAGTGAACCACTCTCCATTGTCACAACAGAAAAGAAGGGATTCTTAGTAACTTGATGTTGTTGTGATTGAGTCTCTCTTGTTATGGCATTCCCAACACTAGTAGTACTTCCATATGAGTTGAAATGTGAGCTGGTCCCAACAATAGAGGTTAAAAATCCTTCATTGCCGAAATGAGAGTTGGTTTCACCTGAAGAAACTGGTTTTCTCGGATGATCTATTTCATACAACCATCCCACGAGTAAACAATGATATATTGTCCGAGGATTGAAATTTTGAACGTTCATCCTAGTGTATGCCCGTAACCATCGAGAAAAATACTGACCACATAAGGCTCATATAGATTTACTTTACTGCATAATACCTCAAATTTCTCATGATATTCCTCTATACCAGCAGTTTCTTTCAATTGTTTTAACTCAACAATAGGATTTGCTAACAATTTCTTGAATCTTTCTAACCTTGTTTGATCAACCGCAACATAATCAGCCGACGTACCTGATTGCGGTGATCCTACAACATCATCTTCCATCGTGTTGGTTTTCTGAGCCATGTGTGAAGCAAAGAGTCGTAGATTGTCGAGACCGCCATGGATTCCGAGAAGCGACGAAGCTCTGATACCTTTGATAAAAGAAAAATGTCATTCATAAAACAACAACCCCTAATTCATTTGCAGAATATCAAGAAGAAGAAAAAGATCTTCAAACAAGATGAACACAGTTTATATCACAGAGAGAATAGAGAGAAGAAGAAATTCCAACACCAATATTTTCGATTGTATTGTAAAGCTACGCAATCTCTCTATTAATCACTTCAACTCAGTTCCTTCTTTAATCTGAACCCTCCATTGTCATCTCTATTCTGAATTGTCCATGTGTCTTCGTCATCCTTTATTTCTCGTAACATTAAGATAGAAGACGATGAAGCTTCATGGGATTTTCTGGGTTTTAAACAGGCCGGGTTTAGATTTAGTGGTTTTTACCAGTAGGGTTGGGTTAGTTTTAAGGGTTTGGGTTTAAATTCGGGTTGAATTGATGCAATCATGACTTTTAAACATATTTCTAAAAAAATTAAAAACAATTAGCCTAATTTTAACAAATTTGTAGAATTAATCTAAAATCAAAAAGACAAAAAAACTATATGTGGTTTTGTGTATAACATTGGGGGGTTATATCATGAGATAAAAAAAATATAGGGAGATTGAATGTGGGTTTAGATAATAGAGAAGGTTTAATGATGTCAATTCTAGTTTTTTTTTGTAAAAACAAAAACAAATAATATCTTAATTTACAGAAAACTAAAAATCTGAAATTAATGTGGATTACTGAAATTCTTAAAATAAATATTTCTTCTGAATTATTATTATTTAAATTATTTGATGTATTATAAATAGATTTTTTTAGGAAATGTTATATTTATATGGAAGTTATCAAGTTTTGAGGATTTTAATTTCGTGA
Source organism: Orychophragmus violaceus (assembly GCA_030180135.1). Taxonomy (NCBI): domain Eukaryota; kingdom Viridiplantae; phylum Streptophyta; class Magnoliopsida; order Brassicales; family Brassicaceae; genus Orychophragmus; species Orychophragmus violaceus. The sequence continues at coordinate 84,706,840 of CM058238.1, read as the reverse complement.
CTTTTAGTAAAAAAAAAGATATTGATTTGCATTTAATTTTTTAAAATTCATTTGAAACAATTAAGAATATTTGGATATTGAATACTGTTCCAGATAAGTATATTTTGAATTAAATTCGGATTTTTCATATTTTGAATATTTTCATAATTTGTCAAAATTTTGGAAGTAAATTTTTTAGATTTAAACTAAGATTAATTAACGGTTTATATATCAAAATCTATAATATAGATTTTTTCAAATAAGAAAAGAGCAAATATAAGTAAAATATGTGCGAAACTCTTGAGTATATTTACCCAAGATCTAAAAATCTGAGAGTAATGTAGGTTCATTAAATTCTTAAGGTAAAGATATTGATTTTGATATATTATTAATTAGATTTTTTATATATTATAAATATGATTTTTTTAGAATCAAACATATATTTGTAAATATTGTATGGATATTTTGTTGTATGGATATATGATTTTAAGAGAAATTAGAAATACATTCAGAGCGATCCTAACCTAAAATCACTAAAATATTTGATTTCTCACTTAACCTAGCCGCACAAAACATTCAATGACGGATGTGACGGCTACGGCGTTGAGTGATGCTCTTAGATCACAGTATTATCTGAAGGAAGATAATACGGGACAATCACAAATACATGTTTTGTTGAACGGGTCGAATTATGAACGATGGTCGAAGCTCATGATGAACTCGCTTCGCACCAAACGAAGTTGGGTTTTGTTGACGTAACTCTCAAACGTCCGATTAACAAAACGGAGGAAGAAGAGAAGTGGGATATGGTGAACGCTATGGTCATTGGTTGGATATATAGTAGCGTTGAGCCAAATCTCAATCAATGATTTTGCTCGTTGATAGCGCGAAAGTGATGTGGGCGAGTATTCGACGACGATACTCGATCAGTGATGACACGAAGATTCATCAGCTTCATGCTGACATAAGCGCATGTAAGCAAAACGGAGAGACTGTGGAAACGTATTTTGGGAAGCTAAAAGTCATATGGGATTGCCTAGATGATTTCGAGAAAGGATTCTCATGCTACTGTGGAGATTCAGACTGTGCATCAATGGTGAAGTACGAGACGATGCAAGAGAAGATTCGTGTGCACCAATTTCTTATGGGTCTGGATAACTCGCGATTTGGGACTATGCGATCTGTAGGAATTTCTAGCAGTTCTAATCCAATTAGCAACCCTAAGAGTAAATTCCAAGCCTAGGATCCAGGGTCTAGGTATATTGAATCTACATCAGATCTCGAATTACCTGGAGATTAGCAGCGGAAGATTAACAGATAATCAAGATCTTAGAGCGCCTCAAGTGTTGCGCCTCTACTGGTATCCACACGCACACAAACTGGAATCCGCCTGGATGCTAGTGCCGGGAGATTGGATCTCTTCGGGATGCTTGTGTTTCTGAGAGGTGGCTATTCTTAGGCTCCAACTTATGCTCCAGGTCGTGCTTATATCATATATATATATATGGACCTGGGAAAACCTAATTAATCACCGGACCGAACCAAGATTAATTAAGTCATTAAATCGAAACCAATGTTTCGATCTGCGCCTTGCATCGATCGACAAACCACACTTGTGTCGATCGACACACTCTCAAAACTCGTATATTAATGTGTAGCAAATACACATTAACTTGATCATTACTTTAATGATTATTCCCACATGAAGTATATCCAGTCTGCTTAGGTGTGTGACCCTGTAGGATCATATAATACTAGCAATGAGTTCTAAACTCATTGATCATAAGTGGTTTCTAGCAAAACATTATGATTACCCAGTATCATATGAATGTCTAATCTCGACAACACAACTATCTCTAGAGTGATTACAAGTGTGATTTCAGGACATTCCCAACAATCTTCCACTTGTACTGGAATCACCTATTCCCATAATCCCTTCGTCTCTATATCTTGATCTGGCATAAGGCAAGATCCGTGTCATCCTTATTAAGCCAAAATCATGTTCATCGAACTCCGATTTATACTGACAAGACAAACGACTGACAATCACCTCGTTTGAGTGTGGCCACACATTTCTCAGTATCAAATCTTCGATGGGCCCTAAGATATTTATCTCCTGTTATATAGGAGGGACAAATCCCATCTTGTTCCATCCATGTTCCTTCACACGCTTCATGATACGCCCAATCAATGTCTTTATAATCACCAGTTACGGCTGACGTTTGACAAAGTCAAAGCGGACCAATTCACATGTAAGAAAACATGATGAACTCAGGTCTAAGGACTATACTCTATAGTCGTAATGAAAACTCTCATGACACTTATATAACTATCCCGTAGAGTTCTCATTAGTGGGTCATGTCTGATCCTGTGTTCTCTAACACATATATATGTGATTGACTTTAATACTCTTATTAATGACTCCATGAAACTTAGTCATCAGCCACCTCACATACTAGTCTCACGCGGTTGTTAATGTCCCACTTTAACAACCTTGACCAGGGACCATCATAATTTATGTCATTTATCACTTATAGGGTTTCATGATCGAGTCACATACTTGATGACCTATAAAATGTCATAAATTACTTTGGGACTATTATTTAATAACATAATTAAATAATACTGATGTCAGAATTCATTAACATAATCAAATTATGTTTACACGAACATCATATCATAACCAAAATTAACAACAACAACTCCCACTAAAATTAAGATCACATCTTAAGACATCTAATGCCTGTAGCAGTTGTCTGAACCTCATTCGCTCTTGTTCAGCGTGTGTCGTAGGACACTGCGTCTTGCTAAGAGTAATGCCAATTGTCATTGGCATGAAGCCCTTCTTGGAATCATGCATATTGGATCTGTGCAAGACCTTATCAATATAAGCATCTTGACACAATCCAATTAGCTTGTCCAATCTATCTCTATAAATTCTTATTCCAAGAATGTTTACGGTTTCTCCCACATTTTGCATCGAAAAACAACTTTCGAGTCAAGTCTTAACAGACTGTAACAATGGAATTTCATTTCCGAGAAGCAGTATGTTATCAACATACAATACTAGAAATGCAACTGTGCTCCCACTAGTCTTCTTGTAAACACACGGTTCCTCTTCGTTCCTGATGAAGTCAAACCTTTTGACCGCTTCATCAAAACGAAGACTCCAACTCCGAGATGGTTGCTTCAATCCATAAATGGATTGATGAAGCTTGCATATCTTTCTAGCAGTATTAGGATTAATAAAACCTTCAGGTTATGTCATGTACACATCCTTTTCAGAATTCCATTATCGGAGTCAGGGCTCATCATTGCTTCTTCAAAATTCGCAGACCCGTCACTTTCAATGATCAACAGATCATGGCAATTGGTTACGAGAAATCCACATTTCTCGGGTTCGTGACGGATCCTTTCGGATCTGTGAGCTTCAGGTTTGTGTAAAAGTCGCGCATATATCTCATATATAGACTTTTACCACGACCTAATTAACCAAGATTTAAACCGTAGTTAATTAAGTCATAAACCAAAATCAATATTTTGGTTCGCGATCTGTGTCGATCGATACACTTTTGTGTCGATCGACACTTCCTCAGAAACTCGCCATTTGAATGTATATCAAATATACATTCACCAGATCCTTTGCAAACTTCAGGCACCCCAGGTGCAGGTTCTACAACTCTTTGTAGATCCAACTGCTGTTCTTCCTCATCAGGTTGAGCAGCCTCCTGTGATTTTTCGAATTTCTTCGAGTTGTACTTTTACTCCCACTGTTCTTCCTGGAAAGAAATCTTTCTCAAGAAAATCACAATTCCGAGCAACAAACATTTTGTTCTCGGACCGGTTGTAAAAGTAACATGCCTTGGTCTCCTAAGATAACCAATGAAGCAGCACTTCTCGGATTTGGGTGAGAGCTTATCAGAGATTAAAAAACGTTTTTCATAAGCCTCACAACCCCAAATATTCATGAAAGACAAATTAGGAACATTTCCAGTCCACATCTCATGTGGTATCTTTGCGATTAATCTTATGAAACCCTATTTAGTGTAAACGCAGACGTTTCTAGAGCATATTCTTAGAAGGATAATGGAAGATCTAAGTGACTCATCATTGATCGAACCATATCTAATAAGGTCCGATTCAGGAGGAGTGAATTGTGAAACAATTTCACAATCTCTCAGATGATCACTAAATTCTTGACTTAAGTATTCACCTCCATGATCTCATCGTAGAGCTTTAATACTTTTGCCAAATTGATTCTGTACTTCATTCTGGAACTCTTTGAACTCTTCAAAAGATTTCGACTTATGTCTCATCATAAGACATAACCATACCTACTGAAATATCAGTGAAGGTAATGAAGTACTGAAAATTTCCTCTAGCATTAGCGCTCATCGGGCCATGTACATCCGTATGTATAAAGCCCAATAAGCCTCCGGCCCTTTCACTTTATTCGTTTTTTCGCAACTTGTGTCGATCGATACACATCCTGTGTCGATCGACACTACCTTTGTTGAAAGGGGCCTTTGTCGTTTTACCCAATAAACAAGATTCGCATTTCTCACATGATTCATAATCAAATGAGCCCAAAAGTCCATCACTATAGAGCTTCTGAATCCGTTCTCATTTATGTGGCCCAAACGACAATGCCAGAGAAAAGTTTGATTCGTATCATTTGATTTGAATCTCTTGGTACTAATGTTATATTTAGGCATGTTTTGGTTTAGAACATAAAGTCCATTCTCAAATAGACTGCTACTATAAAACATATCATTGTAATCAAATGAATAACACTTATTCTTAATTTGAAAACTGATATCCTTCCATATCCAAACAAGGAATAGAAATAATATTTCTGCTCATAGCAGGTACATAGTAGCAATTATTAAGTTCTAAACTATGCCAGAAGATAAAGATAAACAAATGTTCCTACGGCCAATACAGCAACTCTTGCTCCATTTCCACGCGCAGGTCCACTTGTCCTTTCTCCATAGTCCTACTGTTGCTCAGGCCCTGCATATTTTCAAAAAATATGAGTACCATAGCCGGTATCCAATACCCAATAAGTAGAACCATAAGAAGTAACATTTACTTCTATAACATAAATACCTGAAGAAGAAGTCTCGTACGTCTTCTTCAGCTTCTCATAATCTTCTAGGAATTTCTTGCAATTTCTTTTCAAATGCCCATGACCATTACAATAATGGCACTTATCATCTTTAGAAGGACCAGGCTTAACCTTAGGAGCATGGTTAGACTCGCTTGGATTCACAATCGAGCTCGTCTTGCCATCACCTTTGGTCTTACCAAGTTTCTTAAACTTATTACCCTTTTGTACCATAAAGACATTTGGGGTGTCCTTCTTGATGTTAGGTTCAACAGTTTTGAGCATCCCATGCAACTCAGTCAAAGTCTTTGTCAAGTTGTTCATGTTATAGTTCATAACAAACTGATCATAGCTTGACGGCAGTGACTGCAGAATGATGTCAGTGGCCAACTCTTGGCTAATGGGACAATCCAGTTTCCCCAGGTTATCAATATAACCCATCATCTTAATGACATGAGGACTAACTGGTTCGTCCTTTGGTAGCTTGCACTCAATTAGAGACTTAACCGTTTGGTATCTCTGAGTTCGTGCCTGCTCCTGAAACATGCTTTTCAGGCCAGTGATCATCTCTATTGGCGACTCCACGTACTCATATTGCTTCTGCAAGTCCGAGTTCATGGTAGACAACATGAGACAACACACATCGACCACATCATTAGAATGCTTATCCCAAGCATCCTTATCTGACTGCCAGGCATTGGCTCGGTACTTTTTGGGGAGAACTTTCTCAAGGACATAGTCCTTCTTCTCCTGTTTGAGAACAATTCTCAAGTTCCGATACCATTCAAGAAAGTTGGATCCATTTAACTTGTCCTTCTCAAGGACGGATCGCAGGGAGAAATTGTTACGATGGTTTGTGCTAGACATAGCTGAAAACAAGAGAGGTTTAGTTATGATGTTCAAGAAATGAGAAATCTTAACTATTAAGAAGACTCGCATTATATTCAAAACAATGTTTCCTCAAATGAATATAATGATCCAAGACCCATACTTCACTAAAACTTGAGTGAGCCACTGGCTATCGCCCAAATTTTAGCTATCTAGGTAAGCAACTCTTTGCTAGTTATATCCAATATAACTCTTGGTTGTGGATTGACATCTCATGTCCAATCCACCTGATGTCTCTGGGCCCAAAACGATTTTAATGGCCCATTCAAGTAAACCAATCTTTTGAGTCATGTAATTGTTGATGTCTTGCACTGCAAGTTCATTAACACAATTACCTCATGTCTTACTCATGTAATTGTGGACACCTTGCGCTGCAAGTCTATCGCACAATGAAACAAGTCTTGACAGTTGACAAGATTGGAAAGACATCTAAATACACTTGATATTTAGTTGAGGAACGAAACTTTTAATCCAATATACACATCATATATGTATCTTAGAAGAATTGTAATTTATTAAAACAACTAATTTTCTTATGTTTTAATTGTTCTAAGAATTTGGGTTAAGTTTGGTTCGGTTCTGTGATGTCAGGTTCAATAACCGAAATCACCAGAGACTGTGTCGACCGATGCTACTTTAGTGTCGATCGATACACTTCTACCGAAACCAATTTGCGATAACCAATCAATCCAATTGATCCGGTTTTGACAACCGGTCAGTGTCGATCGACGCTACATTAGCGTCGGTCGATACCAACCAAATCAAACCAATCGCAATAAACCGTTCTTAGCGTTTAACCATTATCAACCAAGCTCGATAACCGGTCCAATCCAATTGAACCGATTCTGGACCGATTCATCAATTTCGCGAGGTTTGTGTCGACCGACATAACTCTTGTGTCGATCGTCACTAGGCCAAACCTAAGTTTTATTCGGGTTTTCGCCTTGTGTCGATCGACGCCGGATTGGCATCGATCGACACCATGCGAAAAACCCTAAAACGTTTTCGAACAAAAACCCTAGCCGAGATTATTTGATCAAAACTCAATTTTAGCATGCATATCAAATATACAGTGATCCAGATTCAACTAATCTAATCAACATGCTACAGGATTCAATAGAATAAACCCTAAGGCTCTGATACCACTGTAGGAATTTCTAGCAGTTCTAATCCAATTAGCAACCCTAAGAGTAAATTCCAAGCCTACGATCCAAGGTCTAGGTATATTGAATCTACATCAGATCCCGAATTACCTGAAGATTAGCAGCGGAAGATTAAAAGATAATCAAGATCTTAGAGCGCCTCAAGTGATGCGCCTCTACTGGTATCCACACGCACACAAACTGGAATCCGCCGGGATGCTAGTGCTGGGAGATCGGATCTCTTCGGGATGCTTGTGTTTCTGAGAGGTGGCTATTCTTAGGCTCCAACTTATGCTCCAGGTCGTGCTTATATCATATATATATATGGACCTGGGAAAACCTAATTAATCACCGGACCGAACCGAGATTAATTAAGTCATTAAATCGAAACCAATGTTTCGATCTGCGCCTTGCATCGATCGACACAACACTTGTGTCGATCGACACACTCTCAAAACTCGTATATTAATGTGTATCAAATACACATTAACTTGATCATTACTTTAATGATTATTCCCACATGAAGTATATCCAGTATGCTTAGGTGTGTGACCCTGTAGGATCATATAATACTAGCAATGAGTTCTAAACTCATTGATCATAAGTGGTTTCTAGCAAAACATTATGATTACCCAGTATCATACGAATGGCTAATCTCGACAACACAACTATCTCTAGAGTGATTACAAGTGTGATTTCAGGACATTCCCAACACGATCGAACTTGCTCAGTCGTCAAACGGAGTTAAATCTGGACTTTGTGTATTTGCAAGTACTTCAAGAGGAGAGACACTTGAACGCTATGAAGACGGCGGAAGATTGGACAACAGTGGTAGGATTCTCGGCTACTAGTCTGATTTCAAAAAGTCAAAATCTCACTAGGCAGGCTGCTGGTTCGCGATTCGTCAAGACAACGATGGTACGTTCTCACTGTGGAAAACACGGACATGATTCTACTAATTGTTTTTAAGCCATTGGGAATCCAGATTGGTGGGAACAAGGGAAAGTAGATGGTGGAAGAGGAAACAGAGGAGGCCGTGGCAGAGGATATGATCACGGAAGTCAAGGGCGTGGTGGTCGTAGCTCTGGACCTCGTGCTTCCAATATGCAGATGGGAGATTCTTCCTCAACTGGTCAATCTTCGTCTGCACGAATCCTAAATCTCACATCGGACCAATGGACAACACTTGCTCAGTTCGTCAACACGCAGCATCAACAACCAAATGTCAACAACAACACTTCCGACAAACTTATGGATACAAAAGAAACACTATTGTTATTTGGCAGGGACAGGCGCCATGACATAATTATAGACTTCGGGGCTTCACATCACATGACAGGCGATCTAAGCTTACTTGTTGATGTTGACATGCATGCCCCATAAAACTTCCGAATGGGGGCATTGTAGGATTATATGTGTGTTCATGGTTCAATTAACAGATTGCAACCTAGCACATATAACTCAGATCTAGGTTCTTGACAGATGAATCATAAACCAAACCTGATCATTACCTTTCAGTTTGCAGCGGATTGATGGATGGTAATGATGAGATCAGCTAGAACAGATCAGATGCATGTTCCTCCTTCAGTATCCACACTCTTACAAGCCGGGATGGTTGCTAGACCAAAGCAATGGATTGATCAGAGAGAGAAGAGAGACGGCTCACGTTTTAGGTCGCAGACTCTTAGAGTCGAAATTATGAGACAACTCAAATAAATATCGACTCTGTCATAAACCTAAACCGATGTCTCGGTTTCGCAACTGTGTCGACCGACACATACACTTGTGTCGATCGACACAAGTCATTTGTCTCGATATGGGCCCAAGTGATTAAACTAACGGCCCAACTCTCTGCACAAATATAGTAAATGCCTTGCATCTTACCGTATTCATTCCATGTTAACTTTCCCGTTAGCTATGGTGTGTGACCCTTTGGGATCATACAATACTGGTAATAAGTCCTAAACTTATAGATCAAGAGCGGACTCTAGCAAGTCATCATGATCACCCAGTATTTATGACTTATGTCTGATCTCGACATTTATCATACTTTCTAGAGATAGTACGGTAGATTTCAGGACATTCCCAACAATCTCCCACTTGTACTGGAATCCTACAAAGGACATTCCCAACAATCTTCCGATTGTACTGGAATCCTACATTCCCTAGTCCTTTTGTCTTAATATCTCGATCTGGCATAAGGCAAGATGCGTGTCATCCTTATATAGCCAGACCATGTTTATCGGACCAGATTTGATACTGACAATGCAAACGACTTGGGCAAGTCCGTTTGGGAATGGCCATTCTCTTACCAGCTATCAAATCTCCGATTGGCCTAGAGATCTTACCTCCGTTAAACGGCAGGGACAAATCCCATCTTGTTCCATCACTATGAACTACACAATTCATAATACACCCAACCAAGGTCCGTATAGCTCCCAGTTACGAAACAGCGTTAGACAATGATCAAAGCGCATTACTCCATGTGCAGCCACATGCATGCGAACTCAGGTCTAAGGACTATACTCTATAGTCGTATATGAGAACTTCTTATGACACAGATATTAATATCTTGCAGAGTTCTCATTAGCGGGCCATGTCCGGTCATATGCTCCCCTACATATACCTATGTGTCGACTTTGATGCCGCGCATCTATGACCCCTCGAAACCTGGTCATAAGTCTCAACACAATCTAGTCTCAACAGGTTGTTGTTGTTCCAATTTCAACAACCTTCGACTATGGACACTATAATTTATGTCACTTCGTTAAATATGGGGTTTCAGGATCAAGTCTACTCATGTACTTCGATGGCCCATATATAATGACATGAATTATTTTGGAACGATTATTTTATATCACAGTTAAAAATAATCCAGAAATAAAAATTTCATTAACATTTAAGAAAATGTTTACAAGAACCAATCAAAATAACTAAAACAAACGCCCTCACAACTCCCACTCAAAAAGAGATTACATTTGAATATCTCTAATTCCTACAGCAGCAGTATGCAACTCGTGCTTAGGTCTCGGGAGTGGCTTTGTCAACGGGTCAGCCACGTTCTCATCAGTGGGAACTCTGCTGACCATCACTTCGCCTCTATTCACTATATCACGAATCAGGTGATACCTTCTCATAATGTGTTTGGATTTCTGATGATGTCTCGGTTCCTTGGCTTGAGCAATTGCACCATTGTTGTCACAATACAGTGCCAAAGGCTCAGTGGCATTAGGGAATACACCGAGTTCAATCAAGAAGTTCCTAATCCAAACTCCTTCCTTCGCAGCTTCTGAAGCAGCGATGTATTCAGCTTCAGTTGTGGAATCTGCTACGGTGCTCTGCTTGGAAC